>JAULBS010070087.1:0-21882 GCA_032355785.1 Symmetromphalus regularis | reverse complement strand
TCTCTCTCTCTCTCTCTCTCTCTCTCTCTCTCTCTCTCTCTCTCTCTCTCTCTCTCTCTCTCTCTCTCTCTTTGTCTCGGTCGGTTTCACACTCTCTGTCTCTCTATATCTCTGTCTGTTTCTCTATCTCTCTCCCTGTCTTTATCTGTCTGTTTCTGTCTCTCTCTCTCTCCATCTCTCTGTCTCTGTCTTTCTCTCTGTGTCTGTCTGTTTCTCTGTCTGTCTGTCTGTTTCTCTGTCTGTCTGTTTTTCTCTCCCTGTCTTTATCTGTCTGTTTCTGTCTCTCTCAGTCTCTGTCTGTTTCTCTCTCTGTGTCTCTGTCTGTCTGTTTCTCTGTCTCTGTCTGGTTCTCTCTGTCTTTTTTTTCTCTCTCTCTCTCTTTGTCTCTGTCTATCTCTTTATCTCTGTCTCTTTGTTTCTGTGTTTCTCCCTCTTTCTCTCTGTCTCTCTCTCTATCTCTTTCTCTCTTTGTCCCTGTCTGTCTGTTTCTCTCTCTATCTCTCTCTGTCATTTTATTTTTCCCAACAGAATTATTTGTTTTATGTTAGTAATTGACAAATACTGTTTAGTAATTTTGGTTTAAGAATATTTATTGTATTAAAACAACAAACATACAGGAGCTAGGAAAAGTGATGTTCAATTGCAACATTACAATGTGAAATGACTAATAATCACATTTAATTGACAGTCATAAAATAGTGACAGATTGTTTATTTTACCAACCTTTCACTCCCTTGGCATTTATTAAACACTAAACAGTTGGAATCTCCTCTCAAAGGACTTGTACATATTCTATAGTATTAGGATACCAGGATACCGTGAAATCTAGCCACAAGCACTGTCAGTTTTATTTTAATAACTGGTGTTAAATTATAATAAATTTTATATTTGATTATTGTTTTTATATGCGACTGATAAATTCATTTAAGAAAGAAAACTGCCTGATGATGGTGACTTCGTGTCAGTTCCAGTAACAATTGTACTATATTTAGAATTCTCTTGTAGGAAACTGTAACAAAGGTAAATGAGAAAGGAAACCGGCCGATGCTGCTTGACAACTTGTCGACTCGCAGTAACTCTGATAGCAATGATGAGAGTGACGCGAGCAGCATGTGCCTTCAGTGTGGACCGATTGACATGGGCGACCGAGGTGACACAATCAGTGATAGAGTGCATCTCCGGTTTGCTGAAACAAGTATCATCTCACAGAAGTGCACAGATGAACGACGGACATATTTTTACTTTTTCCGCTGTAAGTGTGTAATATCTACATGTATATGCAGACCTGCCTACCTTTTGATTCTCTCCGTAATATTTCCGGACAGACACCCCAAACCTGTGGCATTATGGCAATATAGTCAAACTTTCAGATGGCTGACAGAGTCGCCAGATTAATTTTTTTATAAAAAAAACCAAAAGAAACTAAATTATCATTAAGGTTGTCAGAGTTCGTTTGTACCAAGAGCATTTGCATAACTTCCTGGGTTATTATATTGTTTATATTATATTATTCAATTGTCACTATTATAATTAGTGAGATGCCAGAATGTTTTAATTTTAAATAATTAATTATCAACTTTTAAATTTTAATTAATTAATTGTTAATCTTGCAGGTCTAGACTTGAGAAAGCTGTGTCGAGCACTTTTTCACTTTGCTGTAAAGCTGCTGAAGTAAGTATATAATTCTTTATTTCTTTCATGCTGAATTTGTCAAGTATAGAACAAAAGTTTACTCAGAACCCTTAGAGGACAGAATCGTTCTACCATTTTTGATTATTTTTTGTGTACATGGTATCTATACATGTTACTAAAACAGAGGAGATTAAAAAAATTGTTTTTATTATAATGTTTTTAACATTTAAATTTTGTTCATGCACTGCTCTTTAAAATCTTTCCAAAACAGCGTGACTTATCTCCCTTTGTTTCACTGCAAGATGCCGAACATCTGTGATGTCAGTGCACCAAAGATATTTGCATCAGTAATTGAGAGTGGAATTGCTTCAACAATTCATTTTTATTGCATACCATGATGTCAGTGCACCAAAGATATTTGCATCAGTAATTTAGAGTGGAATTGCTTCAACAATTCATTTTTATTGCATACCATGATGTCAGTGCACCAAAGATATTTGCATCTGTAATTGAGAATGGAATTGCTTCAACAATTCATTTTTATTGCACACTTTGGCCTAAGTGCTATGCTGATGACGAAGATGGGTTAGGAATTTTGGGAAAAGTTTTTTTATATATATATTAAACTAATATAATTACACTATTATTTATCATATATTTTAATTATGTCTAGTAATGCAAAAAAAACAAACAAAAATAAATTATATTGATATATGATCATACAACAAGTGCCTGTGATGATAGGCAGTGGAATGTAGATTTTTGTTAGCTCCAAACAATGTGACGGTGTTAAATTGTTGCAGCTATCCTTCTCAGTTAATGCATTTCACTGTTTTATCCACTGAACCAAACCTGTGTATCAAACACTGTACTGAGTGTCATTTTGTCTGTGAGAAAGTGCTTATAAAAGACACCTTGCTGCTAATTCAAATAAGTACATGTAGCTTATATGTCAGAAAGAGGTTTCTTCTATATTGTTACAGGCCATAGGATTTCAAATTTAATGGGAAACACTTTCAGTTCCATGATTTTTGATCATGGGAAACTATCGGAAACTGTTTTTTGGTAATCCAAAATATCGCAGCAATGATAAAAAAAACATTGGAAACGAAATTTCGGTTCCATGATTTTGACAAAACGGTACCGACACACTGTCGATAACGATTGTTACTGTGAAATCCTATGGCCTGCGGTTAGACAATTACATCCTCCGTGCCTATGAGGTTTCATTCAGCAACATGGAATTTTTTAAACAGCATGTATAAAGAGTAAAGCTAAGTGATATGTTTCAGTAGAAGCTACTGTACAACCTGTTTTTATATTATACTAATAGGTCATAATGTTTTTGTTTTAGAATTCCTCGAACCAGTTTGTTGTTGGCCGTTTGTAGTATATTGTGAGTAACTATTACAGTTGTTTTTCTGACAGGCACACTTTGACAGATAATTGTTAAATAATACACGATTGTGAATTTTAAAACAAAATATGTAAAACAACAGAAAAGTGAAAAGAAATCCTATAATAACCAGTAACCCATGACTCCAATGTGATTTCTGATTTCTGGCTACTGTATTAATTCTAGTATAATTTTATTAAAATTCAGTGAAAAAATATAGGCCTTTTGTTATTTTAAAAACATTCCTTCTGTCTTTTCTATACAATGACCCATACTAAAGTTATCTATGTAAAATTGTGTTCATAGTGAGAGAAAATCACTTTAGACATACATTTTTTCATGCTTACATGATTAAGATAATTTTTCCAAAGATATAGTTCTGTGGTAATATCACAAGTTTGCCTTTCATCTGTACCTATGTGACAATATGCATATAAAATTGTCAGCTTTAATGTAGATCACACTTTTGTTTGTTTAGAAATGTCTGATCAATTTTTCTCAGTGAACCCATTTGCAGTTTGGGTTATTTTCCATTCCAACCAGCGGTCCACAACTGGTTTATCAAACTGTGGTATGTGCTGTCCTGTCTGTGGGACGGTTCAAATAAAACTTAAAAGATCCCTTGCTGCTTATTGTAAAGAGTAGCCTATGTCGTGGCAGCGGGTTTGCCCTTAAAAAATGTCAGAATGACCATATGATTGACGTCCAATAGCCGATAAGATACAAATTAACGTGCTTTAGAGGTGCCGTTAAATAAAATTTTAAAAAATTTCATGCTCACACAATTAAGTTTTCCAAAGACAGTTCTGTGGGTGTTTTTCTGCTTGGTAATATCATAAATTTGCCTTTCATTTGTACCTGTGTGACAAAATACACATAAAATTGTCAGCTTTACTATAGATCATATTTTGGTTTGTTTGGAAATGTTGGTGTGTTTCTGAGGGTCTGTGTTGTTTTTTTCAGGGTATTGTTCCTGTTGGTATCTGCAATATGTATGACTTACAAGATATTATTGATACAAGCTAAGCTGGAAATGAAATCTGTCTGGTTTCCTGGTATCACCAACAACTATCAGTAAGTCTTTCTAACATACACAAACACAATTACAATTTTCAGATGAAATAATTAAGAGTGTCATAAAGACTCCCACATCAGTCAAGTGAATAAAGTCACTAAATTGGTACGTGAAGTAATTTTGTCGTATCATCAGACATATTTAACTACAAAATATACATGTAAATATAAAACAACATTTCAAATCTATTTATTTAGAAATATTAATTTCCTCAGTCCAGTTGTTCAAAGCATTGTTAAGCTACATGTAACAATGGAATAGTTGAATATTTTTCTTTAAAATATCTTCATAGAAAGTTCAAATATACTTCCTATTTGATTATTTCTGGATACCTTAGGCTATAATAAACTAAGTTTCAACATATTTCTTCAATTACTATCTATTAAAAAAAGATTTCCTGAAAATGTTAGCTTAATTGGATTAATTTTCAAATTTTGGCAGAGGTTTGAAGTTTTTGTCAGATGTGTGGCATTTTTTTTTATTGAATTTATGTCAAGGTAAATAACTCTTATCATCTCAAATGTTATTTCCCTTGGCATTATAAATTCTTTTCTATATTAAATGACTGAAGTTCTATCTCCAAAGTTAAGTTACACCAAAACATGAACAGATTTAAATAGCTTGGAAAGGGAATCAAAAGGTATTTTAAACATATTTAATATTGGAAAGGGTTAATTATACATGCAATATCTAGATCATCATGAATTTCACATGCAATATCTAGATCAATTGTGGATCTTTTGATCACCATTTCAAAAAATCATAAAATGCAGAGTAGGCAAAACACGTCTCTGATATTTTTACTGGTTGATGACACATATGAAGAATAAATCAGTGAAATTTCAAAGCTGGTAACTTGGGAAAATGAACCAGCCCCACCCCCCCCTCCCAAATATCCAACTGGCCCCCAACAAAAATTCCAAGTGGTCTCAAAATATTCACCAGGATTTTTGTAGATAATGGTCTATTTTGTGCATGTCATGATGTCTCTTCTCAGCTTCACACAGGCCACAGGATTTAAAATTTCATGGGAAACACTTTTTCAGTTTGTGCTTGGTTATCATGGGAACCCATTGAAAACTGTTTCTTGGTTCCGTGAAAATAAGTCATGGAAACCCATGACCATAATATAAAAGTTAATGTTGAGGGAAGCTGCAAAATCTATATATATATTTTTTTATCTGGCCCAAAATGTGGACTTAGGGTAAGCTATAAAAAAATTAATTCTGAATCACTGAATAAAAAGTATATTTTATTAATGATTTGGGTCTGGTGGTCCTTCACCAGGCAAAAAAAGTTGGTAACATCAGTCCTTCTCCATTTTGCACACATTAATAGACACGTTCACGTTACGTTTCTATTTTATTTCACTGCATTAATAAGAAACAGAAACAATATTATTAGTATTGTCACATCTTTGCTATTACATAGGAAAAAGCATTCACCGCGTATAACAAGACCACAAAACGAAATAAACTTCAAGAGTTAATTTCTCTTGACTACTTCCAGTTTTAAAAGGAAATAACTCGGAACTATCCAAAATAGTACAATCCTTTTCTCGGTATCACTTATCTACTGAATGACAGAAATAAAAGATCATGTGGTATCCCTTTTGATTTATGACCAGTCAAAATGCATTGCTAAAAAAATATACTGAATATTAATTAGATGACCACTCTATGTCATATTTTTAGGATAGTTAAATTAAAAGCATAATTTATTATGTGTGGACTAATTTCGAAAAAAATTGTCTATTTGGCTATGATAGAAGTGACACATTTTTAGATACATCTATTGCTAGGCAGTGAACTTTGCACCATGGCATCTGTAAAGGTTTTGTTTGCGAAACCGTCTATTCCCCATTACCAAAAATAGCTCAAATAATAAAACCGTCAAGCAAGAATTACATGATTTGCAATTTTCGTTTTTCTTTTTTTCTTGCACGGATTTCATTGTCATCAGATAATTTTGGCGTCAGATATGTTTTAAGAAATATGTTTTAATTTATACATTTTAATTTTATTTTTTTAAATAATGTAGACGCGATATGAAAATCATGGGAAACAGATTTTCAGTTCCGTGATTTCGCCGACACTTTACCGGTAACGAACGTTACCATGAAATCCTATGGCCTGTAATTTATAGATTTTTTTTTAATGCTTCTTTGTTTTTATTTTTTTTGCCGGCAGTGAATTTACGTTGTCCATAAAACGCCACATGGCTGACGTTCTGTTCAAATCTAGGCTAAGAATGCGTGAGCCAGAGGCCAGAAACTGCTAGTCTCACACACTATCATGATTGCGCAAACTTGAAAAGCAAAAATGGCGTCTGCGAAATCTGTGATGTGTTCGTTATCTTTGTCACAATTTGAAGTTCAGTTTTGTGGTTCACTTCGGAGAAACCTGAGGTGGCCGCCGGGCAGATGATTATCAATAATGAACTCGCCCGCATCGATATGGGCGGGCAACCGCTAATCTACACCCCTTTTGACCATGTCACAAATACTTTGACCTGGTTGTTCAGAGCATAAAAGTAAAGTTTGTTTTATTTAACGACGCCTCTAGAATAAATTGATTTATATCTTATCATCGGTTATTGGACGTCAATAATATGGTCATTCTGACATGTATTTAGAGGAAATCCACTGCCGCCACATAGGCTACTCTTTGCGATAAGCAGCAATGGGTCTTTTATATGCATGGTCCCACAGACAGAACAACACATATCACGGCCTTTGATGAACCAGTTGTGGACCACTGGCTGGAATGGAAAATAGCCCAAACTGCGTTCAGAGCATGATTAAAACAACCATAGATTAGTGATATATTTCTCATTTAAGTATATTTCTCTTTTAAATAAATTTAATTAATTTGATTTAATTACTAACAGATCTCAAATTAATTTTCAACATATATCTAATGAAGTGAGTTTGTCGTTTTGGTGTGAATTATCTCCCCTGATATAAGGGGTGTATTTTATAATGGTTGCTGGTTTAAATTTGCCCTGAATGTAAACTCTATAGTGTGGTGTGATAAATAGATGACAAAACTTGATCCTGTATGATACTGATTATCTAACAACTCACTTGTTTTAAACTGAAAACACATTCATTGTAATTTAATTGGTATCCTATGGAATTTCATTATGTAATATTTATGTACATCACTGTTATAGAAACAGAAAATTGTAAAACTGTTTTCTCAACTTGATATCACATGTATTTAACTAAGTACATCATTTTGATAAATGGAAATGACTTAACAAATTGCATTAGTCCAAACTGTCTAACAAATGGTGTTCAGTTTCGTTTTTTTCTCAAATTGATGTTAATGATCCTAGCGAGTTTTGTGAAAAACACTTTAGTTACTGACATTTTCTTTTTTGTACATATAAGTTGAGGTGTAAAAAGCCTGGAAATTTTTTTTGGGGACGTGCCTGTCAAAATGTCCATTGTCAATCAATTTGTGTCGGTCAAAAACAAAAATGTACCTGTCACCAAATTAAATTGAAGTTTAATATTGAAATAAATAAATATTAGTTTTAAAGAATCAAGTGTTTGTTTTTTGGGTTTTTTTTTATTGAACACCTCATCAAAGATACTTCCAACTTTCGAATTATCTTCAGCAAAGTACTCCGTCTACACAAAAAATTGCGAATAAATTACACCGCCAAAATCGTGAACATGTTAATGGTGCCACAAATTCAATTACGCGCGAACTTATTTCTGGTTTGACTATGAACACCTTACCATAAATTCATAATACATTCAACAAGTTATTGGGGGATGTGGTCACGAAAATAATTCCTCCAGAAAATTTAAAATGAAAGCTCAAATGCAATTTTTTTTAGCCGCAAAAGTGTTTGCACATAAGATACTGGAATGTTGTGGTCTAACAAGCTTTTTCTCAAAAGTCGGAGGGGTTGAATATGAGGTATCAACATAACTACAAGTACTGGGAATCTACGGTTTTGTTGGAAAACTATGTGTGACATCAGCATGCTACGTTAAAGCACAGGCTTGACGTCACATATTTTAGCAGCATATCCAAATCCCATTTACACCGCTAATTCTATATTATCAACCGATATCATTTAATGACACCGATGGGGGAGGGGACGGGTGGACGTTAACAAAAATCATAAAAGTTTTGGCGACTTCATACTAATGTTGTCGGTTATTTAGGTCATTCTCAGGTTATTTAGGTCATTCGGAATAGGTCTGCCGATTACGGATTCGGGGAGTTCAAAGTATTATTTATAGAGTCATCGGGCTTGATCGGGTCTATTAATAGATTTACCGGTAAGTGCAGTGGCGACTGTTACATTACGGCTAGGCATATGACATGTTAGTATGTGTATGATCTTGAAACTCTTCAAAATATGAATTTTAAACACACAACATCGAACTGATTACACACAAAAACAACTGATTTTGTGGCGGACAAAATGACAGCTAATATTAAATATGTGACTGTCAAAACTTGACAAACGACAATTTTGTACCGGACAACGTCCGTGACCGAGCACTTATTTCCAGGCTTGTAGAGGCGTTGTTAAATAAAACAAACTTTACTTTTACTTTCTTTACACTTTCAGGAATACTTCGTTTGTCTGAAGTGTCAAACACAAATATCAACTTTATAGTTCCAGAAAACCAGACGCAGACACGTCAACAAAGTAAGTTATTAAAGTGATGGTGTCATATATACACAGGGTGACAGTGTCATAGACACACAGGGTGACAGTGTCATATATACATAGGGTAACAGTCGTATAGAAACACATGGTGACAGTGTCATATATACACAGGGTGACAGTCATATATATGCAGGGTAGCAGTGTCATATATACACAAGGTGACAGTGTCATATATATACTGGGTGACAGTGTCATAGATACACAGGGTGACAGTGTCATATATACACAGGGTGACAGTGTCATATATACACAGGGTGGCAGTGGCATAGATACACAGGGTGACAGTGTCATATATACACAGTGTGACAGTGTCATAGACACACAGGGTGACAGTGTCATATATACACAGGGTAACAGTCATATAGAAACACATGGTGACGGTGTCATATACACACATGGTGGCAGTGTCATATATACACAGGGTGACAGTGTCATATATACACAAGGTGACAGTGTCATATATATGCAGGGTGGCGATGTCATATATATGCAGGGTGGCGATGTCATATATACACAGGGTGGCAGTGTCATATATACACAGGGTGGCAGTGTCATATATATGGTACACAGGATGACAGTGTCATAGATACACAGGGTGACAGTGTTTTAGATATACAGGGTGACAGTGACATAGATACACAGTCACAGTGTCATATATACACAGGATGGCAGTCATATATACACAGGGTGACAGTGTCATAGATACACTGGGTGACAGTGTCATATATACACAGGATGGCAGTGTCATATATATACAGGGTGGCAGTGGCATAGATACACAGGGTGACAGTGTCATAGATACACAGGGTGACAGTGTCATATATTCATATGTACACAGGGTGACAGTGGAATAAATGCACAGAGTGACAGTGTCAGATACACATGGTGACAGTATCATAGATACACAGTGACAGTGTCATATTACACAGGGTGACAGTGTCATCGATACACAGGGTGACAGTTTCATATATACACAGGGTGACAGTGTCATAGATACACAGGGTGACAGTGGCATAGATACACAGGATGACAGTCGCATATACTCAGTGTGATGTATGTTCAAGAAATGTATGTGAAACATGTTTTCAAACATATGTTTAACATAATGTATGTTCAACATATGTTTAACACATCTGAAACATATGTTGCCAATTCACATGTGAAACATGTGGCTATTTAACTAGGGTTGCCATACTTCTGTATTACATTGAGGGTGAGAAACCAAAGAACGCATATGTGATGTCTATGATAACTATGCCCCATTGTACGTTACAGTCAAAAGATGGGTCAGGGAGTTAGAAACTTGATCACAACTCTGTACTATTTGTTCATTTTTGCTGAGTGGTAGGAGATATCTAGTGACAGAATTCAACAGCGACACACTTGAAAGCACAATCTGAAAAAAAATTAAGCACGTTATATTACAAAACAGCAAAGAACATTACCAAGACATAAAAACATTAGCTATCCTTTCGGGAACTGAGTCATGCTCAAAACATTTTGACAACCCCTCGTGTATGTTGAAATAGTAAAATGTGACACTCGTAACTATGATGCTGCACCTTTAACTGAATTTAATTGATAGTATACACGTATTTGAATAAATATTATTAGGAGATTCACCAATTCCTTTTGTATGCAGTTTTAAATGTTTCCCTGTAGAATTATTTTTCTGGTAATAAATTGTTTTAATTGTTCAACGCATACTCCCATGGACCAGTGACCTAATTAATTTCAAAACAAAGAATTAATTTCATATAAACATTTGATTTGCCCATAGAAATACGTCATTCAACTACTTACACTAACCACTGCATCTTGATTATTATCAATATTTAAAAAATAATAATGAATTATACTCACGGAAAAATAAATCGAAAAAAAATAATATATTTTTTTTTCGTTGAAGGTATGACTTAGATATTTTGAGTCACGTGACGGGTATTCCCTCGTTAGCCGTTATTTTAAAACTTAATATTTTTGTTGCTGCAAAAACATTTCGTCCCAATTTATTTCGCCCCATGAGGAGGTCCGATCTTCAAATTTGAAATGTTTAAATGTGAAAACTCGACAAGGTATTCCCTATAACATGGTTCAGTTAAAATGTCTTACGTGATATGAAAACTTGATCAAGTGTAACAGAAAAATCTCAACCTCCACTGAGGGGATTCGAACCATGTCTCTCAGTTTGAGAGTCCAGTGCTCTACCAACTGAGCTAATAGGGAAATTCCCACTAGCTACTGCCAGTAGGAGCACTTTATTCTAACACTACTACACAAGTATAACAAATGTCTGTAAGGTTCATTCGTAATCAATATTTAGAGCACAATGCCCCTTAAATTTCGTGGGTCTATGCCTTTAAGTAGTTGCAATTGAGAGTATCTTCATTTTAAAGAGATTTATGCCAGAAATTCTGGAATTAGATAACTACGCCATTTATGAGGAGGTGTGTGTATGTATGCAATAATATCACAAGTTGTGCATGTGTTTGCTGCCAATGGACCATTGCTGTGACCACCATATGAAACAAAAATATTTCTGAAGGCATACTTTCTTTTGTGGTTGAGTATATCTAAAAAAAACTTGGTATTTTGTCTTTTTCAGGGTATGTTGTTGACCGAATACGCACAGCTCATCAGGTATTTGTATCGACTGCGGCTTTTAGGTATGCTCGCGACCAACTGGACAGTGAACATCATCTTATTCTTCTCGGAGCGCCAGGCTCGGGAAAAACTGTGATGTCTCTGATGCTTTTACGCCAGTACATAAAGAAGAACTATGACCCCCATTTTATAGAATCTGTGGAAGATGAGTTTAGTATTGTTAATGATGTTGATCCAGCTCGCCCCACTGTTTTAGTATTTGATGATATCTTTGGGAAAAGTGGATTAGGTGATTCTGAAAAATGGTTGCGAGTACTCTACAAACTGGATAAAATGTTTGATAAATACAGATTCGCCAAACCTTCTGATAAACGAAGAACAGCATCACAAATGCATCAATCTTTGAAGGATACAGATGAAGAACCAGATTTGAAAGTCATTTTTACTTCAAGGAACAACATTTACAAAGAGGCCCAGTCTCTTTTTGGGACATACCAAAACACCATTATGAAGCCGATTGATGTAGTAGATTTGTCCGAACGGCCGTTGGATCAAGGCGAGAAAACAAAAATGCTGTTAAAATACAGAGAAGTTAGAGGTGTGCATTTGAAGGATGACATAATCAACTCGATAGCGAAACAAGAGGACACTATAGTTGGTTTTCCATGCATGTGCGATATGTTTTTCAAGATGCCAGAATTTCAGAAGGATCCTCAAAGGTTTTTCACTGAGCCAATGGTGTATCTGGTGAACACTTTGAAGGAACGATTTCTTTCCAAAAAGAGTCGAGGACAGGCCTCAGCCTTAGTACTAACAGTTCTTGGTGATGGCCAACTCAATTTGCTACATGTTGATACTGAATCACATCAGTGGAATACAAAATGGAAAAATTGTTTAAAAAGGTTCAAGCATTTCGTCAGTACTGTTCCTGTTGAGATCAAAGATGGAGCAGTCTGTCTAGAAGGTACATTTCTTAATATTTCCAACGGTGTGCATTGTTTCTCTCACCCTACTGTATATGATGCTGTTGCATTCATTATGGCAGAGAAGGACAAAGAGTTTGTTTTCAAATACTGTTCAATGAATTTCATACTGGAACGTGTTAAAATACAGACACAGACGAATCCGTATGATTATTCCATTAATGTGGGTAAGGATTATCTCGAAAGATTTGAAATTCGTCTTGCTGAAGAATTACAGGAGCATAATATTGGTGTAACTGTTAAGCATGAAGCATTTCATCATGAACAGATTGTTGATGATGTTTTAGCTAAGATGGTTGATTTGGATGATCTTCTCCACAGCACTGACAAAACAGACGGGCGATGCTTCTTATTTTGGGCTACATTTTCTTCAGCTCCATATCTCGTTCAGAGAGCATTTGATTTTCCGAAAACCACATTCGAGGATAAAGAACTACTGGAAGGAATTCTTGGATGCTGCATCACTGGTAACATAATAGCACTCGGTGTGATTATTGACAATTCCAGTTCAGTTCTTGATCAGATTGTATCAGCAACAACTGCTGATATTTTACACACTGGACCTGATGCTGAGCGATTAATGAGGACATTGTCTGTTACCAGTGATCACAGTCAAACCAGTGACTCTACAAGTTCTTTTCTTTGTGAGCAAAATGATTGCTTCCTTCATATAGCAAGCATTCATGCTCACAAAGATATCGTCCAGAGATTGCTGGAATTAGGATGTGACGTAAATGCACGAGGTGAACTTGGACGAACTCCATTAATGTATGCTAGCCGGTATGGCCATCACGATGTGGCAGATACGTTAATGAAATTTGATGCGGATGTGAATCTGATAGATGATGAGGGAGCAAACGCTGTTCATCTTGCAGCTCGGGGTGGTCACAAATATGTGATGAAATCATTTCTTGCAAATGGGATTGACATCAACAAGAAAGGTGAACACGGAAGAACGCCATTAATGTACGCATGCAGATATGGATATCCTGAGTGCGTAATATTTTGTCTTGACAGTGGAGCAGATGTTTCAATAAAGTGTGAAACCGATTCCTGTCTACATCTGGCCTGCATATCTGGCAATCTTAAAACAGTTGAAATTTTAGTGGATCATAAAATGGATATTGAAGAGCCCGGACAGTTTGGCCGTACGCCAGTTATGTATGCATGCAGACATGGGAATGTTGAGATTGTCCACTATTTGAAGAATAAAGGAGCCAATCTAAATGTTGTAGATGAAAGAGGAGATGACTGTTTTCACCTTTGTGTACTTAGTGGGAATGTTGAACTGGCAAAGGAAATACTTCCTTCTACTGCAACTCAACAGTCCATTTGCGATTACACTGATGTCTCACCGTTTGTTAAAGCAAGTGGATTGGGCCTCTATGAAATGGTCAATTACTTTCTTTACAATAAGACAGATTTGGTTCCAATCTCATTGTGCTTTGTATCCGCCTGTTTTAAAGGACATATGCAAATAATAAAGATGCTAGCTTCCTTTGTGGATGATATCAATGTGACTGGTCTAAAAGGACGCACTGCTCTTATAACAGCCTGTCTTGGGGATCAAACAGAATCGGCAGCCTTTCTTATTTCAGAAGGTGCTGATATTCATCTCAAAGATGAATATGGCAACAATTGTTGGAATTATGCTTGTGACAGAGGGAGCGTAAACTTAGTAACGCTGTTGATGAAGAATGGATTTACCATACAGAGTCCATGTCAAAATGATATGACTCCTTTGATGGTTGCCTGCAGAAGGAATAGTCAAGAACTTTTTGAATTTCTGTTAGAAAAAGATCGTGACGCAATTAAGATCTTAGATACAAACGGGTTATCGTGTCTTCACCACTGCTGTATTGGGAAGCATGACTGCCCAGTGCTAGTGGAAAGATTGCTTGATATGGGGATAAATGTGAATGGTAGAGATGGTCTTCAGAGAACAGCCGCCATGCTTGCATGCAGAAATAGTCTTACAGAAATACTCGTCTGTCTTGTTAAACATGGAGCCGACTTGGATTTAACAGACAATAAGGAACAAAGTTGTCTTCATTCTGCAAGCTTGTCCAATAAGGTCGACATTATACCGTTTCTAATTGAACACGAAGTTAATATCAACTGTATGGACAACAGAAATACCACACCTCTTATGACAGCCTGTTTTAAAGGTAATCCTGCTATTATAGATATTCTTCTTCAGTTAGGCGCTGATCCCACCTTGACCAATTCCTATGGCGAAACATGTGCTCATGTAGCTAGCAAGGGAAGGAATAAGGACGTTCTACAGGTTCTTGTTAACCATGGTGTTGATATGGAAATGAAAGGACATTATGGTAGAACACCTTTCATGTCTGCTTGTCAGAATGGGAACATGGACATAGTTGAAAAACTAATTGATCTGAAGGTGAACATTTTTGCACAAGATGAAAATGGCGTCAACAGTCTTCACGTCAGCTGTATGGGTAAGAATGATGACTGTTCTGTTGCACGGAAACTCATTCATTTTGGCATGGACGTGAACAGTCGAGATGACAATGGAATGACCCCTGTTATGCACGCCTGTTCTCATGGTCATATAAAAATATTCGAGTTTCTCTATTCAAAAGGAGCAAACATTACTTTCACGGATAGCAGATGGGTGAATTGTCATGGCTTTGCGTTGAAGAAAGGTCATACTGAATTAGCCGACAAGATTAAGGAATATTTAAGGAGGTGACTTTTTGATAACCAGTGGCTAGAAATGTCATTACTGGAGTCTCAGTGGTTCAGCAGTAGATCGTCAGATTCTCAAGCTGATGACAGCGGTTCAAAACCAGTTGAAGGCTGGATCACACTTGACTACTTGTCAAAATAACCAAATGTTTTACATCCAATAACCGGTGATTAATAAATCAATGTGCTCTAGTGATGTCGTTAAACAACAAAAAACAATCTTATCTTGCATATTTTTCTGTTATTGTTGCATATTAAAGGCATAGTCCCACGGAATTTAAGGGGCTTTGTGGTCAAAATATTGATTACGAATGAAACTTACATGGATTTGTTATACTAGATATCATTTTCGTATCATGCAAGACATTTTAACTGAACAATGGTATGGGAAATTCCATGTCGAGTCGATAGATTTTTATCACATTTAAAAATGTTAAATTTCACGATCGGAACTCCTCGTGACGCAAAATAAATTGGTACGAAACGTTTTAGAAGCTATAAAAATATTCAGAAGTTTATAAATATATATTTTATACCTTTGCAGAAAAGAACACTGGCGGACTTTAAATCCGCACGCTTTAAAGCAGATTTGTGATGATTTTGAAATGAAAAAAAAATCATTTGGAATTAAGAGAGATTAAGGAATATTTAAAGAGGACGTTTATTGTTGTTTTTAGTTAACAAAAGTCCGCAGCATTTCCCACGGCAATTTTAGCATAAAGTTTACTTAATTTTTAATAATAATAATAAATACATCTTGGAAAAATTATTATTTAGTCCGCGGCAAAAAAAAGTGCCGTGGAGAATCTCCACGGGATTGCCGATTGCCGTGGGGAATTTCAGGGGTTGTGAAGAAATGTCACATTTAATTAGCAGAGAAGATTTTGGAATGCTCCAGGATCTTTTTAATAAGATTTTTTTTTTTTTTTTTTTTTATCTTGTTTTTTGTATTATTTTGTTTGTGTGTGTTTGTTATTAATTATTATTATTGTTCTTCCAGTATTTATAGGAACGTGTATAATGTACATATGTCTGTTATTAGCGACCTGTAAAGATACTGGCATTGCATGAAAATAGAGATCAGCAATTTCGCCAAGTAAAACAGTTACAGCGCTGAATGCAGAAATATATACTATTCAAAAGAAGTTAAGGGTCAAAACTATTCTAGCATATAAATATAACACAATGAGCTAAAATTTAAAGTGATGATGAAAGAAAAATACTCATCTCTTTTATTGCTAAAATTGTCATGCATGGAATGACATTCATGCAAAACACATGCAAATGGTGCATGAGGTGTCACAATGGGTGTTTCGAGGCAGGTTGTCAATTTACTCTAATTTCTTGCTTCAAATCCATGAAAAGAAAATCTAGGTTAGTTTTAAGAGTTTCTAAAGATAAGTGCAATGATTGCAGGTCCCATAATAATACGATGTCTATAGTCCAAATGATAACACAAACGGGATATTTTAAACCTATCTGGCTTAAAAAGACATACATGCAAAAATTAATTTTAAAAATATTTTGATCCTTTAATTCTTTTGAGTAGTATATTTTATATATTTTCCATTATAGTGATGAGCAACCATACTATGAAGATTCTTCCCCACGGTGAATAAGGCTTCCAAGGTCAAATTTTGTCATTTTAAACGCATACTCTCACAGACCCTTGATCTAATTAATTTCCAAACAAATAATTTTAAATATAAACATTAAAACATACTTCATTCAACTACTAACATAACCACCGTATTATTAATATCAAAATTTTAAAAATAATAATGAATTATGCTCACGGACAAATAAATCATAAACCACAAACTCGAAATAGAATTCCCTATACTTTGGTTCAGGTAAAACGTCTTGCGTGATATAAAAACGAGATCTAGTATCAAAAATCCATGTACGCTTCATTCGTAATTAATATTTAGACCACAAAGAATCTTAAATTCCGTGGGACTCTGCCTTTAAGTATACTAGTAGTTTGCTTTAATTGAAGGAAATTATTATTATAATTTTTTTTGATTGTACATTGTATATTTTAATATAAATACTATGAGGACTGCCACTAATATATTTTCCTTTAGGATCATCATTTTTGTGTTGGTAAATTGCCTTAAGTGAGTTTTTTTAATTCTATCTGAGTGTATGTTCTTTTAAATGCAATACATTTCAACAGAAGTAATTTTTGGAGGAATACCATTCATTCTGTACAATTATAAGATTATCACTTTAAAGCCAACATATCCATGTAGTTACATTATATACGTATACACATACAACCCCTGCAATTAAGAAAATGTCCACGGCAAAATAAAATACTGTGGATAAATAGTGTCTACGGCATTTTTCACGGTAATTTTAGCGTAAAGTATACTTTATTTTTAATAAGAACAAAAACACCTTCAAAAAATTAATAACTTGTGCCGTGGAGAATAGAAAACTCCGCGGCAATCTCTACGGCATTGCCAATTACCGCAGGTAAATCAAGAATTGCCGCAGCCGTTTAAATATTGAGGGGAAAGACTTAGGGGCGCCATTTGAAGGGCGCCTACAACGTAATAAATGAAAATACTGTCACAAAACTAGGACGCCGCAGATTATGGGGTAGGGGGACAAATGGTCCCCTTGCCCTACTCCCCTTCCCCCGGCTGCCCAGGCTCTGTGTATATAAATACATATATATGCATGGTGACTTGTAATTCTGTTATTATTGATTTAAAAGGTCTTTGACATCAACACAAAAACATAGCTGTCATCGTGCTTCCACATTATTCGCCGATCTTAACATTGTGTGACTTCTATCGTCTGCTACCCTAAAATAGAAACAAACGATGATAGGGGAAGCCATTTGATTTGATCAAAAATTCTAACAGCAATAAACAGTGACTGCTAGCTGACCTGCTGTAGACAGTGCCAAGAATAGTGGGGCGAGTGCGTGTGTACTGGAAAGCAGCACTCAGAGTTGCTATATATTATCAAATTATCTTACAAGGTACATAAATATGATAATAAACGGTAAGGAGTTTGAAAAAGTTTGTTTTATTTTAATGACGCCTCTAGAGCACATTGATTTTTTTATTTTATCATTGCCTATTGGACGTCAATCATATGGTCATTCTGACATTTTTATTTAGAGAAAACCCTCTGCTCCATATAGGTCACTCTTTCCGATAAGCAGTAAGGGGTCTTTTATATACACTGTCCCACAAACAGGACAGCACATAGCACGGCCTTTGATGAACCAGCTATAGACCACTGGTAGGAACGGAAAACAGCCCAAACTTCAAACAGGGCCATTGATAAGGATTGATCCGAAGACCGGTAGGAGTTAGATATTCTATTTATGAATCTATATAATTGTAATCGCTCTTTTATTTATACTTTCTAGTTGCCCAACAGTTTTGAGAAATGCTATCATATAATGTTAGGACGTTTCGTTGTAAATTTTCTAATTTTAGTGACGTCATTAGCACTTTTACAAAATTATAATGACGTCATATTGGTCATAACGGCTAGAGCGAGCCAATGAAATGCCTTGTTAAAACAATGTATAATAATTCTCACAGAGAAAATATGAAAAATATTTCCCAGTTATGACTGCCCACTGGGATAATAAAGAGGAGTAATTATTACAAGTTATTAAAGGCATAGTTCCACGGAATTAAAGGGGCTTTATGGTCTAAATATTGATTATGAATGAAACTTGCATGCATTTGTTATACTAGATCACGTTTTCATATCACGCAAGACTTGGGCAATTATAAACGTGAACCAAGGTATAGTAAATTCCATGTTGAGTCGATCGATTTTTTTTCACATTTAATAATTTCAAATTTCGAGATCGGAACTCCTCGTGGTGGAAAAAAATTGGTACGAAATATTTTTGCAGCTACAAAAATATTCAGAAGTTTTAAAATAACGGCTAACGGGGGAATACTCGTCACGTGACTCGAAATATAAACGTCATACGTTCAACGAAAAAAAACCCCCGTTAAACAAACAATTCTTTCTTTCCAAATAGTCGTGATGTCTTTAACAGTATGCTGGGTTGTCGTTAAACAAACAATTCTTTCTTTCCAAATAGTCATGATGTCTTTAACAGTATGCTGCGTTGTCGTTAAACAAAAAATTATTTCGTTCCAAATAGTCATGATGCCTTTAATAGTATGCTGGGTTGTCGTTGAACAAACAATTATTTCTTTCCAAACAGTCATGATAGTTTTAACAATGTATTGAGGTGTCGTTAAGTAAACATTACTTTCTTTTCATAACCAAAATGGCGTAAACTGTATGTTCTAACTTATTCCACGAATATTCTGATAAGCACGAAAATATCTCAGCTATTTAACTAATTATAATACAGATTATCGCTTCTAGCATGTTCTCAATCGGAAGATGTGGACAAATATGGGTTCATCAAATTGTCAATGGCTAATTTTAGTTTCGTCCGCCGGGGTTTGCTCGCAGACGTCAACTAGACGTGTCAGACGACAACTTATCTCCCTTGGCAGTTTAATCCAAATCGTGCTTTTGTGTCGCGTTTTCTCATTGGCGGAACCTAATTCAATTCCTGTCAACCACGCGTTGGATGAGGAACGCGATATTTCTGTCTTCTAATAGTAATTTCACACGTATAGTGGGGAGTGTTATGGCATACGACATTTTAGCATTTTTACTCGTAATAGCCTAACATGATAAAGTTAATGGAGTATGGAGTTTGGAAAGGTGACAAATTGTGGAAAGGTAAAAATAGTTATTTCTAAGTGTAAAAACTTTCTGCTTCTGGACGTAGTGCATGTCCATATACAACACGGTTATCATTTTTAATAATAGTAATAATAATAATAACAACAAAAATAATTACAATAATTACAATAATAATAATTAATAATAACTACAATAAAAAAAAACAATAATAATAATTATAATAATATTTGATAATAACTATAATTTAAAAAAAATAACAACAATAATAATAACAACAATAATAATAACAATGAATAATAACAATAATTAATAATTATTATAATAAAAACAGTAACAATAATAATAATAATGACAGTGTAATTTTGTGAAATACTTGGTGAATAATATTAGTATTGTTGAAAGAGATAACTAAAAAAATATTTAGTCTAGGTTTTAATACTGCCAGTAGATATGAAACGTATATTAAAGCATCATACTAAATAAATAAATACATAAATAAATAATACTGCTACTAGTATATTAAAACATATTAAATAAATAAATAGTGCCACTAGATATAAAAAGTATATTAAAACATATTAAATAAATAATATTGCCACTAGATATGAAAAGTATATTAAAACGTCATAAATAAATAAAATAAAATATTCTAATATATTACTTTGCTTTACACAGAACAACATTTCTAAAAAAAAATAATTTAAAAAAATAAAAAAACGAAGTAAATATTGGAATTGTTTTAAACGTTTCGTAATGCAAAAACATGACAAATCAATATAATAATATAAATTAAGTGATATACATGCAATAAAGTTAATCTAGGAGATTCTATAAATCATCCTAACTTGTTTACTACTGAATTATTTTTTTTTATAAAAAGAGTTATCATCCACTTGAATTTCCAGCCATGTTTGCATCAGTCTAATTTCCAAATGAGTTCACTACTAGTGTTTCTATTCGATAAACCATGATCGTGTTTGATTGGTCAGCTATCCGTGTTGAAATCATGTCGAACTATACTAGTCATAACAAGGAAAGGGGCAGTAAGAATTTTTACAATAATTGTGGAATATATCATGGCAATAAAGTGAAGTTGGTTTTATTTAACGATGCCCCTAGAGCACATTGATTTTTATCTTATCATCGGCTGTTGGACGTCAATCATATAATGATTCTAACATTTCTTTCTAGAGGAAACTCTCTACCGCCACATAGGAAACTCTTTCCGATAAGCAGCAAGGAGTCTTTTATATGCACCGTCCCACAGATAGGAAAGCACATACCATGGCCTTTGATGAACCATTTGTGGACCACTTATTGGAAAAGAAAATAGCTCAAACTGCAAATGGGTCCACTGAGAAGGATCACAGGCAGACGCTCTATCTTTTGAGCTACATCCCGCTCCTCTAATTTCCAAATGAGTTCATTACGAGAGTTTCTATTCGATAAACCATGATCGTGTTAGACTGGTCAGCTATCCGTGTTGAAACCATGTCTAACTATACTACTCACAACAAGGTAAGGGCCAGTATGAAAATAATTCTGGAATATATCATGGCAGTGACACATAATGAAAAGTAGGTTACAGTTGTGCTCAAAGCGATAAGCGTACGAAACGTGGGGGAGGGCTTGGGGCTATTGGCGACTAATCCCCCCACCCCACCCCGCGTTCCACGCCCATCCCAAAGCTGGAACAAGTTTCTTATCTGGGAAAACATTGACGTGGCATTTTCTTTTAGACACTTAAACATCGATCTGCTAATAGAAAAATGGGAACCCGTACGCTTATGGTCTAAGCTTTGCACATTGCACATGCAGTTTGGGCTATTTTTCCTTCCAACCAGTGGTCCACAAATGGTTCATCAAAGGCCGTGGTATGTGCTGTCCTGTTTGTGGGACAGTGTATATAAAGACCCCTTGTTGCTTATCGGAAAGACTAGCCTATGTGGTAGCTGCGGGTTTCCTTTAAACATATGTCAGAATGACCATAATTATTATGATTGACGTCCAATAGCCGATGATAAGATAAAAATCAATGTGCTCTTGAGGCGTCGTTAAATAAAACAAACTTT
>JAULBS010070076.1:0-21883 GCA_032355785.1 Symmetromphalus regularis | reverse complement strand
TACTAAATCCATCTAGGTGGCACCTAACCCATAAATCTGTATTTAATCCAGTCTATTAACTGTAATAAATTCATCTTGGTGACACCTCCACCCATAAATCTGTATTTAATCCAGTCTATTACCTGTACTAAATCCATCTCGGTGACACCTCACCCATAAATCAGTATTTAATCTAGTCTATTACCTGTACTAAATCCATCTTGGTGACACCTCCAACCATAAATCTGTATTTAATCCAATCCATTACCTGTACTAAATCCATCTTGGTATCTGGTCTATTACCTGTGCTAAACCAATTTTGGTGACACCTCCACCTATGCATCAGTATTTAATCCAGTCTATTACCTGTGCTAAAGCCATCTCGGTGGCGCCTCCACCTGGGACCAGCTGTGGGTTTACCATTACATTCCTGGCAACATTCATTGCATCCTGGAGATTGCGTTCCACCTCATTCAAAATATCTTTACTGGCTCCACGCAGTAGAATTGTGCATGCTTTCGGGTCCTTGCACTCTACGAGGAATGTGAAGTAACTAAAGAAAAAATATCAGTCATCAGATTCATATATTTTACGGAGCAAAGAAAACAAATACTGTTACTCTAACTCATACCCCAGCCTGGAAATAAGCATCCAGTCATGTGCACTGTTCGTAGAAATGTGTCAACTTGACATTCACAAAATTAACTGTCAGTAATTTTGTTCAATATACCGTATTTATTCGACTACTAGTGACATGGTACTGACAAAAAATGGTATCCACTTAACGTATCACCCCTCACGATTGGAAGTAAAATAGCTTATACATAACCATGTGCCATACATTAGACGACGTGGACTGTGCATATGCGGAAGCTACCACACACTTTCTCTTCCTTAGCTTTGATGCATTGACACCACATGCATTCACGCATAGAGAACATATAAAAATAAGAAATCTTTTCTGTTCTATTTTATTTTTTGTTATTTTGTAATTTTTTTGCTTTTCGCAGAATTCTGCAATTTCGCAGAGTACCATGCCCGCATGTTAGTTATTTCATTCTCAAACTATTTAAGTCCTGGATACCCTCCAAATATATCTGGCAGAAACGGACTACCGTTTGTTTTGCTTACATCCAGTATAAAAGGATAATTTATTTGAAAATAATACACTCACTCATCTCCTATTTTCTCAATTTCAAAGAGTCCACATGATAATCCAATATCTTCTTCACGAATTTCATCTGTTCGGTTAGCTATAGTTGCTCCACAAGCCCTGAAAATAAAGTAAATAGATAAGACAAGAGCAAAGTGAATTTTTAATATAAAAATACTGAATAGCAAAAGAAATGCAAATTTAATTTGCAATGTTTGATTGAATAAAGTCAACCACATTTTGACATTGGTTTGTTTTGCTTACTGGAGGCATGTGCAGAGAAGATTAAAGTGTGCGCAGCATGAGTTTTATGATTTAATGAACTTTTCATTAAATCTGATTAAACTTAATCTGAACCAAACATATGAGTTTCTTTTACTATTCAGTATATATTAACAGAGAAACAAGAGTTGGACTGTCAGTGAACTAATTAACCTGTGGGGTAATTATTATGTTAGTGGCCTCAGGTCAAAAGATTACAAGAATTGTTTTCCAGTCACTCTAAAAGTAATCTCTAACATTTACTGAAGTAAGCACCTAACTGCTTATTACATCAAAATCTAAACACATTAATTTTGGAACTGCTACATAATGCAGATGATATTTTATTTAAAATATATTGAAATTATTTATTGAAGTTATGATCCAAGAAAAATTATTTATACACAGCACCATGGTCACATAGGTTTTAATCATATTTCTTCCATAAATAGTAGGCCTGGTTGTAAAAAACATGGTTACACTAGCAGACATTTGAGTACAATTAAATTTTCTCTTGTAAATATTATAATTCAAGACATGGTTCTGAATTGATCATTTATGTATAAAATAGGTTATTGCAAATCTAGTTTCAACTGTTACAATTTTCAATTTCAAATTTTGTTTTGATATTTTCTCATGTCTAACTGTAATCTCAAGTCCTAACAAAAAAACAAGAAATTTGTTTAACAACACCACTAGAGCACATTGAATTATCAATCATCAGCTATTGGATGTCAAACACTTGGTAATTTTGACACGTAGTCATGTGCGAATCAGATGAGTTTTAAACCACTGTCTTCAGCTTGAAAGTCCAATGTCCTACCACTGGAACACACACACACGTTTCAATAACTGAGTCTAGAGATTATAAATACCTCAAAAAATGCTACAACATTAAAACAATACCTGGCTATGCGGTTGTTGTCAGATTTCCGCACTCTGCGTAACACGCTGACTCCTGCCTTGACAAAATAATGCTGTGCTAGATCAGATACTCCCTTTTCTGTGATGACAAGATCGGGTTTAAACGCTAAGATTTCTGAGCACATTTTCTTAACATATTCCTCTTCAAGTTGTAACAGCTTTCTGAAAATTTAAAAAAATAAATTATTGAACCCGATAAAATACTTTATTGTAATAGCCAATAGTATTTTTAAAATTATTATTAGCTTATGACATTATTTTATTATTGATGTAATTAAAATTTAACAGAAAAAGTTTACGTCATAGTCTGACAGAACTTATCGAACCTAGCTTTCGATACAGAACAAGATGAAGTTTGTTTTATTTAATGATGCCTCTAGAGCATATTGATTTTTATCTTATCATTGGCTATTGGATGTCAAACATTGTCATTCTGACATATTTCTTTTGAAACCTGCTGCTGCCACATAGGCTACTCTTTTCGATAAGCTGCAAGGGGTCCTTTATGTGCATTTTCCCACAGACAGGATAGTACATATCAAGGCCTTTGATGAAGTTGTGAACCACTGGTTGAAATGGAAAATAGCCCAAAATGGGTCCGATGACAAACTGCTTCAGAAGCAGACACGCTACCACTTGAGCTACATCCCACTCCTACTGATATAAGTAAAATTTAACCAGGAAAAGCTTATATCATAGTCTGACAGAACTTATCGAACCCAGCTTAAGATAAAGAATAAGTGGATAACCTAGTGGACGACAATGACAACTTACGTGAAATCTTCTTCTTTTGTTATTTCAACATTGGTCTGTAAAAAAAAAATGTTAAGAAAATTATTTTTGTAAACAGTAAAATAAAATGTTGAAAATAATTTAATTATTATAAAGTTTCTTGGAAGTTCTTTTAGTGGTTGTTTGTTCTCCATCTCCAACCTATTTAAATCTTTAAGAAAATCTATTCCTATAAAACTGAGTTTATAACATTTTAAAAGCAAGTTATTTAAATTAACTATCACAAGAAAAGTTAAAACATACCACACTTTCTCCTTTCTTGTATTCCAGATTACAATCAAGCAGTAGGATTCGTGGGTTTTCAATTTTCCTGAAAAACAAATAATTATTTTTGTGTTAACATCAAGATGAAGTGCTGTTTGTCAAGTTTTGTATACATTTGGAGGGTTGAACTTTGTTTGGGGGTGGAATGGCGATTATTGCCTTGGATTCCTAGGAATAAAGAGGGCACCAAGGCAATTTTGAGGACACTTCAGAGGCACAAAGGTAAATGTGAGTTTCCTATTGGGAAAGCGGGAAAAAAAGGCATGGTAATATTTGCCTTCATTAGAGTGAAATTGAGAGGGCATAGCGGCAAAGGGACAGGATGGCATGGCACTTGCCTCAATGCCGTGTGAAATTTTACCCCTGCATTTGTTCACCAGGTGTTTGTTAAGTGAAAAAGATTTTTGGCTAATCATAAGCCTTGGAATCAGAACGGCACACCAGCAAAAGTAAAGCAGGGATTTGAAATTTGTTTATGAGGCACAGAAAATATTGTCTTGACTGGCCATAGGATGTGAAAGAAACGTTAAAAAGTTCTTTATTGAGCATGACATCAAATGATGTGGTGCAATCATGACAAAAAAAAGCAAAGTTTGTTTTATTTAACGATGCCTCTAGAGCACATTGATTTTTACCTTATCATCGGCTGTTGGACATCAATCATATGGCCATTCTGACATATTTTTAGAGGAAACCTGTTGTTGCCACACAGGCTATGAACTGGACAGGACAGCACATACCATGGCCTTTGATGAATCAATTGTGGACCACTGGCTGGAATGGAAAATAGCCCAAACTGCAAATTGGTCCACTGAGAAGGATCAATCTGATGATAGCTTCACAGGCAGACACACTACTGTTTGATCTAAACCCCCTTCTGCAATCATGAAATTTCACCTGTTAAAAGATGAAATGTATGGTTTGGGATATACTAGTAATTTCAAGAATGTACCTCTTCATTTTTGGATGCGTTACATCCTTGTTGACCATGACTCCTTTCAATACACGGGATTCTTCCAACAGTCCACCAGGAATCTGTTAAAAAATTCAATTCACAAACTTAAAATCACACAAAATGTTTTTGTTTTCCATTAAACAACATTTTAGTCTCACTGGTACTTGAATTATCAAACAAAATTTAAGTTTTATTGCACAATTTTCTAGAGAACTGTTAATTTCCATTTTTCTGTTTTTAACTTTAGCTGGACTTACACGAAAAAAAGAAGTAATTTGTTTTATTTAACGACGCCTCTAGAGCACATTGATTTTAATCTTATCAGCTGTTGGACGTCAATCATGCGGTCATTCTGACATATTTATTTAGAGGAAACCCACTGCTACCACCTAGGCTATTCTTTCCGATAAGCAGCACGGGATCTTTTACATGCAGTCCCACAGACAGGACAGTCCATACCATGGTCTTTGATGACTACATAAACAATTATCACACCAGACTTTTGTAAACTGTTTTCAGGAGATGATGAGAATTTCAAACTGTACATCTGACAATTTGAAAAACGTTGTGACATTTTTGTACTTATACACAGTACTACTTTTACCTTTTCCACTTTAGCATATCTCTTAATGTCAATTTCCTTCCTGCCGTTTTCTTCCATGGCAACAGTAATTGTGGCATCCAAAGCAATCTGACATGCCATATCCATCCTGAAATAGTCATCAACAATAACAGGCTTAATAATAATAGTAATAATAATAATAATACTTAATTTGGATGTCCTAATGGGCGACTGTTTATCAGAACACATGGCTTGTCACAAATGATTATTTCCATAACCCATTTAAAAAATACATTAACAATGATCATTATTCAATTATCTATCGATTTAATGGTTAAATTGAAATACTTAAAATAAAGGACAAAACCCTTTCAGACCCAGGTCCCTGTTTCTAACCTTACCCTCCTTCTGAGCGAAAATATAAATAATTGCATACACCATACAAAAGTAATGATTGCAGGCTAACTAATGGAGAAGATCACATAAAAATTCAGGAGAATAATAATAATAGAATTGCTTGTTTCCCAGATGAAATACTGGGTTCACGCTACACTGGTTTATTATGAAAAAATGCATTAATTTCGATTAAAACCATGTTAAAAACAACAGCTATGTGGGCAGCCATTTGCAATGAGTTATAAACACACGACTACAAAGCTGTAACGTGATTGGTTGGATATTTGTTGATTACCGCTTGAAAAGGAATCCGGTAGAGATTACGGCTAGGCTATTCCTACTTTAGCTTGAACACAGCTTGAAGGGGTTAAAGACTTACCATTTGTTGATAAACTTTGTTCCCAAACAACTCTTAACAATTTTAAGCATCTCTTCTCGGTTGTTTGTATCAACTGGAACACTACAGAAAAAAAACCAATAATTGTTTGAACATAAAATATAAAACAAAATTTACTAGTACAGTTTATAGAACACAAAAACATAAATGAATCAAATAAAGATTTTTTTTTAAATTTAACCAACTTGGAATTGCTTGTTAAGATACTTTGTAAAATATATTTTTCGCAAGATAAATGGTACACAACAGACACTCATGTAGTATACTTTATTTTTAAAACTGGCATACTTTAAAACTATCTTGAATTTCGGTTTGACATTTTGAACAGCATTTTGAATACCAAATATATTTTTAAAAACCATTTTCGATGATATCAAAGGGCACAACGTAATAGTACTATAAGTTTTATTTAGGTAACCTGATTTTTTCTTTCATTATTTCAAGCATGTCTTCGAGAGCCTGTCGGAAAGCTGCAATGATCACTGTGGGATGCATCTGTTGTTCTAGAAATGGCTGTGCTACAGCTAAAACCTCACCAGCTGAAAAATTTACATATTTATTAACTCATAAAATAGAATGTCCACGGATGCTGGGGACGGCTAAATTATCTGTTGCTTTTTCATCTTTAGGAATATAAATATGCTTACATAATATTGGATTGCCTATAATTTTGCAAGTGCTGAAAATGGTTTAAACGTAAACAGGTCTTACAAAAGTTTTAAAATACCCACATCGCAGAATGAGCTTTAAAAAACAAACATTTGGAATATCACTGTAGATAAAGTGAAAGTAGCTTGGACAAAAAGGAATCTGGAAGAGTTCATATTTTTTTTTAAAAACAAAACACATTAGCAAACACATTAACTTTAGCAAAAATAAAAATAAAAACTGTTTCATAAATTGTTTTCTTTCGTATTTTGTTTGAACTTTGTTTGAGCTAAAATTATGTATTTAAAACATAATTTCAACTTTGAGGTAACCGATCAGGTAACCCACGGATTACGCAAATATTATTTCTGTAACCGAACTATGGGTTACCTAGATAAAAACTATGTGAACCGACTTCCGGTTACCTCATATTTCGAAATACTGTCCCCTGCATTTCATCTAAGTATTAATTAGTGTAACTTGGTGTACATTAGTCACTAATTTCACATGCAACTGACTACACCACGACACCCTAGCCATTGGCAACCACGTGACTGATTATTTCATACCGACGACTGCTTAACATCCCGCTGACCAGAGATTAATGTTACAACGCGTTCAATCACGTTTTAATCATGTATTTCCTAAACCTGCTATTATTTTAATTACCAGTCTTACTGTTTTTATTTCAGAAATTGCCAAAATGACCGGAAAAAAAGAAGCTATTGCTGTTTTCACATTTTAATTTGTGAATACATATCATGATTCCTCGATGATCAGAATACTAACTTCAAAACCAAAATCTCCACAAAAGATTGTAACTGTTGGCAATGTCTCTAGGAAACGTCACCGAAGAAAATGATCTTGCATCGGGTACCATTGTGGACGGCAAGCCACCATTCCGTGATAAAATAATACCACGGTCTGACAGAGAGGATGGTAAAACACCATTCCGTGATAAATCTGAGAAAATAATATCACGGTCTCACAGAGAGGACGGTAAGCCACCATTCCGTGATAAACCTGAGAAAATGATACCACGGTCTCACAGAGAGGACGGTAAGACACCATTCCGTGATAAATGTGAGAACATAATACCACGGTCTTACAGAGAGGACAGTAAGCCACCATCCCGTGATAAATCTGATAAAATAATACCACGGTCTTACAGAGAGGATGGTAAAACACCATTCCGTGATAAATCTGAGAAAATGACACCACGGTCTTACAGAGAGGACGGTAAGCCACCATCCCGTGATGAACCTGAGAAAATAATACCACGGTCTTACAGAGAGGACGGTAAGCCACCATTCCGTGATAAATCTGGACAATACAAAAGTTCAGATAAAACGTCAAGTTCTGGAAAATACCACAGCTTAAACCAGAAATCAAGTTCTGCAAAATACAAAATTTCAGATAAGACATCAACTTCTGGAAAATACAACAGCTTAGATGAGGCATCAAATTCTGGAAAATACAAAAGTTCAGATAAGACATCAAGTTCTAGAAAATACAACAGCTTAGATGAGGCATCAAATTCTGGAAAATACAAAAGTTCAGATAAAACATCAATTTATGAAAAACACAAAAACTCAGATCATAAACCAAGTGATGTAAAAGAAATAATAAAATTAAATGAGCCACCAACTACTGGAAAACATAACAGTTCAAACCAGACACCAAGTTCTTGTAAACCCAATAACAGCAACGAATCTTTAAGAGTAGGGAGATACACCAGTTCAAATGATTATCCTAGTTATGAGAATATCAACATTTCTAATGATCAACAAAGTTCTGAGATATACAACAGCTTGAATCAGTCGAAACATTCCAGGAAATTCAATAGGCCAAATCAGCCACTAAGCTGTGGGAAATTCAGCAGTTCTAACCATCCACAAAGTAAAACCAACATATCTGACGAGACACCAGTTTCTGAGAAATGTAATACCCCGAGTGAGCCACAAAGTGGCTCAAGTCATCTGCTAGCTGCAGAGAAATACAACAGCTCAACTCGGCTACCAATTGACGTAAAACCCAAACGTTCAAGATGTTTATCAAACGCACGTCCAAGAAACAAAATAGAACTGTTAACGATTGCAAAGCTAGAAGAACTGAAACAGAATAATGCACTTTCTATTTTACTAACCATCAGTGACCAAGAGAGTAGTTTTGTTCAAATACTGAATCAATCAGAGCTTTCACCAAATGATGTTTGCTTGATCATGGAGTTGGTCGCGAAATTGTGTAATAAGCAAATACAATCACAAAACGTATTTAAACTCCTAAAAGATGTAGAAACATCACTGTTCATGTCCCTGACAGTTCCATCAGTCTTGACCAAGATGGCAAAGGACGTTTCAGGCCAAACAGTGCATGTGCTTACCAAACTGATTGAAGACATTCTTGACTTTCTTATAGAGCTGTCCCTCTGTATGCCACATGCTATCACTACAGTCATGGGGGTGAGTACTATTGTAGAGTATTCACTGACATCCATAACAACAAATGGCATGACTTTCTCTGATAGTATTCAGTTGAAGATGAAACAATTAACGGACACAAAATCATCAATATTGAAAAGAATGGAAAAGGATCGATTAAAGGTAATACCGAAACCTCGTGTCCAACCACCCAATGACTTCAGAATGATTTCTGTCATGCCAACATATGATGATATTTACCCAACAACTCAGCCATTCCTTCGTAAGATCAAGGTTAAGGGAGGATTCACTGATTTGGATGAGTATCTGGACATCCAGTTCAGGTTGTTGCGAGAAGATTTCATAGAACCGTTACGACAAGGTATATATGAATATTTAATTGCTGATGATAATCCAAATCAAAAAGTGTCTGTCCGCACATACCATAAAGTTTTGGTACTTCACAACGAATTCATAAAAGACAAATTTGTTCACACCATAACCTTTGACATTACCAAACTGAAACATATTAATTGGGATCACACAAAACGCCTAATATATGGTACACTGGTCTGTTTATCTAATGACAATTTTAAAACATTTTCTATGGCTACAGTGGTATCTCAACCACAAATAAAAGAAACACAGAAAAAGTCAAAGATTATTGTTGAGATTTTTATAGAACCTACTATTGGTGAAAAAAGAATCAACACACACTTGCCAATGGTGATGGTGGAAACACCTGTGTACTTTGAGGCATACAGGCATGTCCTTGCCAGTCTTCAGAATATCAAGGAAGGTCAGCTTGCGTTTGAGGATTACATTGTACACTGCAAAACTGATGTCAAGCCACCAGCATATCTAAGAGACAAGCCCAACTTCAAATTTGATTTTGGTTCCTTAAAGCAAAACGTTGGGAAGATAACGGAAAGAGCCGCACGAACCCTGTTTAAAGCAACCAAGTCCCAAACAGACCCTGGTGATGTACTGGACAAAGCTGATACTTTTGATCTAGTTGAGTGTGCTAGTAATGTTAGTGATAATTTTAGTCTTGTGAAGCAAATGTCTGGGAGAATAACAAAGGCGAAAAGAGCCACACAAACCTTGTATACGGCAACAAAGTCCGAAAGAGACTCTGGTGATGGACTGGACAAAGCTGATGCTACTGGTCTGGATGACTATGCTAGTAATGTTAGTGATACCTGTGACATTGAAGATGGAAATGATACTAATGATGATGATGATGGCATTCTCACTAATAATATTAGTAGTGATGATGACTTTGACAATGCTAATGTCTGCAATGACATAAGAAACTTTGCTGAAGTCAGTAACGATGACATGACTTCTCTTTTTCATTCTGATAACGAGTATCAGACTAATATAGGAAAAACACAAGACAAAACTGAAAATGACGTTCTCAGTGAAGATGGTTATACAGGAGCAACCAAGCCCAAAACAGATCCTACTGATCTAGACATCTATGATAGTGATATTTTTGACACTGATGATGAAAATGTAACTAATGATGATGATGATGATGTCATCAAGGGTGCTGATACCAGCAATGATGCCGGTATAAGGAATGCTCGTGATTCCAATGACGAGGGCATGGTTTATCCATTACAATTGGATAATGCGACTGAAAATGAAGTACTCAGTGAAGATGGTGACACAAATGAACAAAATGAATCTATTCTAGGACTGAAAACGAAAGTCAGATTTGATTTTGGTCGTTTTTCAGACAGTATCCATCAGACAGTCAAGCCAAGAAGGAAACCTTTCTATTTTCTGGACGTACATAATCATTTCAGTGAAAGGTCTGATAACAGAGACAGCACTCTGGAAGAGAATGCTGACGTGTTTGATCCTTACTTGAGTACAAAACGAGGCACGGCTAATACCAAAGATTTCGGTGATCGTCATAAGCTGAATGAGAAGGAAAACAAACCTAAAATGAAAATATCCGATGAAGATGTAGAAACCGTTGATGATAGTGGGTCTATTTTAGACCTCAACAATTGGCCCAAGCCAGAAGAACTACATTTAGATGGAACACAGTTCGAAGCATTTCAACAAGCATTAACAAAAGAGTTTCTTATCATGCAGGGTCCACCAGGAACTGGAAAAACGTATGTTGGACTGAAAATTGTCAAAGTACTCTTGTCCAATGCTGCTGTGTGGCAACAATGCAACAAGAGACCAATGCTTTTAGTCTGTTATACAAACCATGCTCTCGATCAGTTTCTAGAAGGGATTTTGTCTTTCCATGAGGGAAATGTTGTACGTATTGGCAGCAGGTGTAAAACTGAAGACATTAAAAAACATAGTCTGAAAGAAATGCGCGAACGTCTAAATATTTCAACAATAGGATGTCGTGACTTGCTAGACAAGTATGTTTTGAGACAGAAGTCTTTACTCAGAACACAGGAATGGCTTGCTATGCTACATGATGGAATCGTTGATGTGACATATTTGAAAGATTTTGTTAAAGAGAGTCATTATCATGCACTGGTTAAGAATGTCTTTACTCCCTTGACACTGTTGGTTTGGCTTAACCTGCTGGAGCCCGTACATGTATCCACAAAAAAGAAACTATATCATTTCACTGGAGGAAGGCAGCTGTTTGTCGGTATGTACCATCAGGGTGATGACAGTGAAAAATATAAACATCTACAGAATTTCAGAACTGGAATTCTACTCATTCATTTTGAAAGTGTTCTCAGTTATATTTCAGGAGAAAGCCATTCTTATTTGCTTCACCAAAAAGCATGCACCTCAATGATGACAGAAGATGAAGCAATGGATGTGAATGGTATATGGTCACTGCAACATTGCAACCGTTGGCGTCTATACAGATTTTGGGTCAACAAGTTCAAAGAACATTTGGAAACAGAAATGGTTAACAAACAGCAAGAATGCAGTGACGCAGGTGAAGAATACAGAGTCGCGAAGTTAGAGAAAGATAAGTCTGTAATGAAAAGATGTTCAGTTATTGCTATGACGACAAGTGGAGCTGCTCGTTACCAGAAGGTTCTGTCAGACGTAAAGCCAAGAATTATTGTCATAGAAGAAGCAGCAGAAATATTAGAAGGCCATATTATAGCGTCACTGAGCTCAGAATGCCAACATCTTATACTGATTGGTGACCATCAACAGCTACGACCAAGCACCAATGTATATGCTCTGGCTAAGAGGTACAATTTGGAGTTATCTTTGTTTGAAAGGATGGTCAAGAATGGACTGCAGTGCATTTGTCTAGAGAAACAACACAGAATGCGTCCGTCCATTTCAAGAATAATGAAACACATCTATCCTAATCTCAGAGATGATCCGTCGGTTGAGAATTTCCCAAACATCCTCGGCATTTGTAGCAATGTTTTCTTCATTAGCCACTCAGTATCTGAAGAAAGAAACGATGAATTGAAAAGTTACTTGAACATTTTTGAGGCTGATTATATTACTGCACTGTGCTTATACTTTATTAAACAAGGCTATTCTGCCAGTGATATAACTATTCTGACAACATACTCTGCTCAAGTGAAGTATCTAAATGAAAATATACATAAAGATAGAATTACTGAAGATGTGAAAGTTACAGCTGTGGACAACTACCAAGGAGAAGAAAATGACATCATTCTATTGTCTCTAGTACGCAGTAACCTGGAAGGAAATGTTGGATTTCTGAAGATTGACAACAGGGTGTGTGTAGCACTTTCTCGAGCCAAGAAAGGACTCTATGTGATCGGCAATTTTGAACTATTGAGCAACCAAAGTAGCCTGTGGAAGACTATAGTCGATGATTTGAAATCACAGGACCAGATTGGCCCTGCTCTTGGACTCTACTGTCAGAATCACCCAGATGATTCAGGGATAAAAGCATCAAAACCAGAAGACTTCTCATTGGCACCTGATGGTGGCTGCATGAAGCCCTGCTTATTCATATTGGACTGTGGACATGTTTGTGCAAGCAAATGCCACCCTATTGATCCAGGTCATCGGCAGTACAAATGTACAAAAAGATGTGAAAAAATACTGTGTGATCTTGGCCACCAATGTCCAGACTTATGTTACGAAAAGTGTAAAGATTGTGTAATTATGGTAACCAAGGTTATGCCAATTTGTAAACACGAACAACAAGTTCCTTGCTGGATGGACCCAAATGAGTTTGAGTGCATGCATCCTGTTATGTACAAAGGCAAATGCGGTCATGAAGCTGAAGTTCCTTGTTCTAAACAAGGAACACTTCCGTGTATGGTAAAATGCGAAACTATTCTGAAATGTGGTCACACATGTAGTGGACTGTGTCACGAATGTGTCCAGGAACGTCTGCATGGTCCCTGTACTGAAACATGTAATAAGATTCTGATATGTGGACATGTATGTAAAAGTCAATGTTCTACATGTCCTCCTTGTAAATTACCTTGTGAGAACAGATGTGACCACACACCATGTTACAGACAATGTGGACAACCCTGCGCACCATGTCTTAAGCCATGTACGTGGAGGTGCCAGGATAGAGAGTGTACTAAACAGTGCTGCGATATGTGCAACCGCCAGCGTTGTAACAAAAGATGTCGATTCATTTTGAAATGTGGACACATGTGCATTGGCGTGTGTGGAGAGAAGTGTCCCAGATTATGCAGGATATGCAACAAAGATGAATTCAGGTCATATATGCCTGGAAAAAAGAAAACATTTCGGGCATTGTTTGTAGAACTAGAAGACTGTGGACACCTTGTGGAAGTCGCAGCTCTTGACAAGCTGATGGCTGATAGTTCAGCTTCTAACAAAATACAGCTAACCCTGTGTCCTTGGTGTCAGACGTGCATCAGATACAATCAACGATATGGAGATGCCATCAAAAACAAAATGCGAGATATACATATTGTAAAGACCAAAATGTATCAAAGAAAGATTATGCTAGCAAAATACCTAGAAGATCTTTTCCAGCTACGTGAAGAAAGGAAGAAACAGGAAAAAAGACGAAGAGAAGAAATTGTAAACGATGTAGAACAAAGCAGTTTCAAAGAAGAAAAACGATTGTACAAGATTAATAAACTGTTTCTACAAGGACTTCTTTTGGTACAGAGTGCTGTCCAAACTGTACAAGGACTCGAAGCTGTAAAACTTCAGTTGCAATATCTGAAAAGTGTTTATGCTTTGCAACAACTGTCACATCATTTAAAGGAAACGAATCAGCTTAAGCTGTTTGAAACCGAAATCGGAATCTTTAAAAAATGGATTTGCTATCAAAGACATGTGTTTAGTGATCAAGAATTATCTGATGCAGAAAACGAACTAAAGAGATTGAAGTGGTTCATTTGCACACAGATCAGAAAGGAACAAATGGAGGCTGGTGGTACTGATACCGATACTGATGATTCGGATTATTTTGCATTCAGTGGAAACCCCGACTCTCCAGAATACAAGACGATTTTTGAGAATCTAGAACATGAATTCGAAAGAGTCCAAAAATATGAACTTCAAAATTGTTACACAGATCCAAACAGGCTATATCGTCATGAAGAGGAATATGTTGAAAGAACAGGCCGACAAAGTTTGTGGAAGAAATATGATGAACTGAGAGAGGATATGTTGGACGGAAGATTGCACGACACAAGACGACAACAGCAAGTCGCTGCTGTTAGATTCGAACCTGCAACCACACACACAGAGACAACAATGACGTTCAGTGCAGACCGCTGGTTCAAATGTAAACAAGGTAATGTTTTAGGATTAAAAAACAAATTATTCTCAGCAATATTAGACTCTGTCCTAATCAGTCATCCACAACTGGTTCATCAAAGGCTGTGGTATGTGCTGTCCTGTCTCTGGAACAGTGCATATAAAAGTCCCCTTGCTGCTTATCAGAAAGAGTAGCCTATGTGGCGGCAGCGGATTTCCTCTAAAATAAATATGCCGGAATTACTATATCTTTGATGTCCAATAGCTGATGATAAGATAATCAATTTGCTCTAGAGGCGTCCTTAAATAAAACAATCTATTCTTTTTTAAAATTTTTTTAGCGATATTAGACTAGAGTATATTAAAACAAAAGGTTTTCGTTTAAAAGTGGAATGTGGTATCCAGTCCTATTAACATATTTTGGGAGTGGTGATTACGAAAAAATAGGATATGGGGGGGCGTCAAATGTGATGGGTGAATAGGACTGGGGGAAAATGGTTCATTTTCACATCCTTCCACTCGGAATATATACAATGTATATATGTATATATATATATATGTGTGTGTGTGTATGTATACATATGTCTATGTATGTATACATATATATGTATGTACATGTATGTAGATATGTATGTTTATAAATTCATATGTCTATGTATGTACATGTATGTAGATATGTATGTTTATAAATTCTAGAAAAAGGGGGTCCGGACCCCCAGGACACCCCCCTGGATCCGCTACTGTGTGGGAAAGTGATAATCCAAAACATGCTGAAACGGAATGATAATTTGATGCACAGACGTTATATTTGCACATCTTTAATACAAACGATTATTACACGGTAGCGAGTTTATTCACAAAGTACTAATGTGGTCTGTTCGTTGTTAACACATATTTGTTTTTATTTACAGGTCATGTATATGATTCAAACCATATTGACGCTTCAGTATGTCCACTCTGTGTTGTCAGTCCACGAGGAACTTGCAGAACTAGGCGGGACACTGAACATGTCACTGCCACGAAGATGCACACAAGAATGAGTAGACACAAACCTGGATTTAGTAGAAACAGGTATTAAAGGCATAGTCCCACGGAATATAAGGGGCTTTGTGGTCTAAATATTGATTACGAATGAAACTTGCATGCTTTCATTTTGTTACACTAGATTTCGTTTTCATATCACGCATAACATTTTAACTGAACCATGGTGTAGGGAATTTCATGTCGATTCTATCGATTTTTTTTCACATTTGAAAAGTTCAAATTTCAAGATAGGAACTCTCTAACAACTTGGACGAAACTAATTGGTACGAAATGATTTTGCAACTTCAAAAATATTCAGAAGTTTTAAAATAACAGCTAACGGGAGAATACCTTCAACAGGGAAAAAAACGTTATTATCCCACGGACCCTTGACCTAATTAATTTCCAAACAAGAATTAATTTGAAATATAAACATTTGATTTGTCCATAGAAATACTTCATTCAACTACTTACATAACCACCGCATCTCGCATATTATCAATATTTTAAAAATAATAATGAATTATGCTCACGAACAAATAAATCGAAAAATGTTTTTGTTTCTTCCATTGGTGGTGTGATGCATATATTTTGAGTCACGTGACGGGTATTCCCCTGTTCGTACCAATTTATTTCGCCCCACGAGGGGTTCCTATCATGAAATTAGAAATTTTGAAATGTGAAAAACTTCGATCGACTACATGGCATTCCCTATACCATTGTTCAATTAAAATGTCTTACGTGATACGAAAGCGAGATCTTGTATAGCAAATGCATGTAAGTTTCACTCGTAATCAATATTTAGGGCACAAAACCCCTTAAGTTTCGTGGGACTATGCCATAAGGTTGTTGGGTTTTTTTTTTTTTTTTTGTTGCTCGTTTAATAAATGTTTGCTGGTGATGTCAAATAGCACATATTATGACGCCTTTATATATTTTCTCGAGGTTATATGATCGTCATACCTCACCACCAGTATCTAACGCACTGCGTTAGATTTTAATAGACATTGTTTTTCTGAGTTTGCTATCGCTTTGAACATTTGAAAGACCTCTACGTAGACACTATTTGATCTACTATTAAAGCAGCATACCAAAATTAAAACCAATTTCAGATTCAACATCAAGATCTATTCTAGAGTTTGTCAACGCCAGTGGCGAAGATTCCTTTAGACACAGTAGGCAAGTGCCTACATATTTATTTTTTTAAATGTCTCAGAATACAGCTGCGGTGATACTTTTAAAATTTTCCGGTAAAGGGGGGATCATGCCCCCGGACCCCCCCCCCCCCCGAAAGGAAATGTGCCCACATATTTATTTATGCCAAGCTACGCCCCTCAACGCTTCAGCTCAAACAGCTGAAAAGTAGTTTGATGAATCAACTCCATTTCTGTAAAACCCACAAAAACCTGGAAAATCCTGGTTTAGCCCCTGAAAATAAACAGTTCTAAAAAGTACGCGTACATATATTTACGAATCATTGTTCATACAGCTACTACAGAAAATAACCACACATCCAACGGTGCAACAGCAGCAAGTTAGCATGGCAAGAATGTATGACACCGTTGTCATCCAGAAAGCAAACAGGTAAAGTGTTTCGTCACAGTAGTTACTAGCTGTGACGTCAGAACCATTATACTTCCCAAACAGGCGGTAGATCCAGACGTTTCCTGTAAAACAACAACATAGTTCTTTTAGGTAAGCTATCTACATATTTCTTCATAATATATAATAGATTTCAGTAAACTAGGTTTTGCCGACTTTATTATTATTATTGTTGTTCAGTAGTGGATCCAGACTCCTACTCACCCATCACATTTGAACCTCCTCTTTCAAAAATCCTGCATCCGCGCCTGGTTGTTGTTCGTTAAAAAGGTTTTGCAAATTTTGTTGTAGTTGTTGTTATTGTTGTAGTTGTTGCTATTGTTGTTGTTGTTATTATTGCAATACACGTATATATTTGTTTAATATTCTAAAGTTGTTTAATAATACCCATATACCATGCAGGAGAAAGTACATCATATCTTTAGGTTACACACCACCATAGATTTTTATATGCATTCCAATGTTATTTCTATGTTGCAACACATGTTCAAATTCTCACAATATTAGAAGATACATAGGAATAGCATTTTTTAAAAAGTTTTATTAGTTGGCAATCATTCAGCTACAAAATATTTATATGTTGACCACTAATGTGTTTAGCTATGCAACTTTAAACCTACAATTTAATTCTACAATTTATGTAATGTTTACTTTAAGCCCGTGTTACGTCACTTTTTTTGTGCACACCCACAAGTCATAACATAATCTCGATAATGGCTCCAAACTATACTGAATGCTCTGCAAGTCTTAATAAGTAGGTACGTTACTTGAACCGACCAGTGATCCACAACTGGTTTATCAATGGCCGTGGTGTGTTGTATCCAATATGTTGCAACACCTAACAGCTGCTGAATAAACAATGTGCTGTGATGTCATTAAACAACAAATCCTTTCCTTTTTAAATTATGTAACTTCTGTAAACTAATGTTTCTTTTAAAAAAACATTTATGCTATCCCTCTGATATTGAAATTATACTAACCTGCAATAAACCACGCGAGCAAGAAGCATCCAAGAATGCCGTCCAAAATCACAAATTTACTTTTTCCTTCGCTTTCATCGTCTTCCTCGCCTGAAAACATCTTAACGTGTTTGATGATCTTCTGAATGAGACTGATGATGAGCTTGAAGCCACTGAATGAACCCATCACAACCAGGTAGATTGGAATGAACCGTTCTGCCGGACAGTCATCAAGGTGGATGGCACCTTGTTAAAATAACATGATGTTTAATGTGTGCTTATTGAACACATTACAAGGCACAAAATAACCGGTGTCGGATCGCAATTTGCGATGGATAAAAAACCGAACTGCGAGTCAAAATTATCTGTTCAAAGCAAAATGCGAAACACCACTTTTTCTCTGAACCAATTATTGCTGTGTTTCTGTGTGCAGATAATGTGTAGATGTGTTCGTACCCCGTTAATTACTGTATTTCTGCTACACATTTTACCAAAATTGCTAATCATTTTTTAACATTGGTTAGCAATTTGCTAGTTAAGTGACTTTTTTTTAATTTTGTGCCTTGCTTTAAAATGGCCTCTTGTAACTACTCTGTAATTATATATTAAAAAAAATCATTAAAATAATGAAATTTAAAATAAATTCTATATTAAAAAATAATAATAAAGAAACAAATCGCTAACCCCCCCTCCCCCTCCAGCTAAATAAAAATGAAAAGTTAAGCTAAAAATACAAAGCTGATCTAAACTAAAAAAAAAGATTATTTACAGGTATTAAGAGGTGGAAGTTTCAGTTGCAGTATTTTTGAGAAAATAACGTAATTTTAAAAGTTATTATTTTAAAATATTAGATCTAAATCTTACCCATGACGATCATAGAGATGGGGATAGCGAGGGTCAGTGCTGTCATTGCTGTACAGCCGACTGAAAAAAGAGAGAAAATATTTCAATCTATCTAATAAAGCATGTCTAAAGGCACGTCGGAACCAGTGGGACTGGGGAGGGGAGGCTTTAGCCCCCCCCCCCCTAATAATTCCGAATCAAACATAACCTCGTATCCACTTTAAACTCTTATATTAGCCTCGATATGTTAGCCTCCCCCAACTAGATGTGTTAGCCACCCCCCACCCCCCAATGTTAACTTGCTTTCGCCGTGCCTAGCCTTTAACTTAGTATAAAAAGACTGAATATCGACTTTGGAGTGGGATCTAGCTTAAACGGTAGCGTATCCGCCTGTCAACCTATCGATCGTCGGATCGATCCTTCTCAGTGGACCCATTTGCAGATTGGGCTATTTTCTGTTCCATTCATTGGTCTACTACTGGTTTATCAAAGTCCGTGGTATATGCAGTCCTGTCTGTGGGACAGTGCATATAAAAGAACCCTTACTGCTTATTGGAAAGAGTAAACTATGTGGCGGCAACGGGTTTCCTCTAAATCAATGTCAGCATGACCATATGATTGACATCCAATAGACGATGATAAGATAAAAATCAATGTGCCCTAGTGGCGTCGTTAAATTAAAGAAAAAAAACCTTTACTTTGAATATCGACTTAACTCAGTCGGTAGAGCGTTCACATGAGGTGCTTAGACCGTAGGATCAAATCCCATTGTAGGATTCATTCTCAGATTACGATACGTTATTATTATTATTTAAAAAAAAAAATTATTATTATTTTTTAAAAATATTATTATTTTCGTTGTTTTAACCAAAGGAATTAAAGCGTACAATGCTTTGTAGTTGTTTTATAGAAGTGCTTTGGTCAATGTATCGAACCCAACCGATGCCCCACGAGTGATATATCAAAGGCTCTCGTATGGGTTGTCCTGTCTGTGGGAAAGTGTATGTGAACGATTTCTTACTTCTAATGGAAACAATGTAGCAAGTTTCTTCTCAAGACATTGTATCAAAATTACCAAATGTTTGGCAACCATTAGCCGATTAATAATAAATCATTGAGTTCTTTATTTTTATTTGTTATTATTATTTGTATTGGGGTTTGCATACTGATTGATTAAAGTTGCTAAATTGATGTGCAGGCTCCTCCATTGAAATCACTTAAAAGTTGTTGCTTCATTGGATTGTTGGACAACATAGTAGTTGCAATGCAATAAAATTAACTGACTTCCATTCAATTTAGAGAAATCATTGTCCAACAGATGACTTAGATACTAATTAACTAATTGAACTTAAATAATAATAATAATAATAGTAATAATAAAATAATAATAATAAAAAAATAAAAAAAAATAAACAAATAATAAAAATACAAACGTGCATAACACATTTCAGTTAAAATTTAGACCAAGAAACTATAGTTTATAAAATGCACAGTCTTTAATTGTTCATGTTAAAACTTGCATGGGTATATAATTGAAACATCCATACTTACTTGTTCCAAGAAGAATTAAAGTACATGTCTTTGCAAAGTCGACTTTTGAGTCAGATTCCTCGCGTGCTGTCTTAATACGTACAATCACCGAATCGTCACCCTGTAAAACAATAACAATGAAACAACATTTTTTTTAACGACATCACTAGTGCACATTGATTAACCAAATTGCGTCGTACTAACGGAAAAAGGGCTATGACGCATGAGTGTTTTTATTGGGGGTTGCATACTGACTGATTAAAGTTGCTAAATTGATATTTAATTTCATTACATAAAATTTTCCAATTTAATAAAGCAATCAATAAAAATGTTATTCACCTGTATTTTGCATGAGAATCGATATCCAATGTCTATTAATTTCCTATTTCCAAACTGCATCCCATTCCTGCGACTATTGCATGTGACTTTTAGGAAAATGTTTTACCGCCAAAATGTATTCATAGTATCGTGATTACTGGCCAAACTCGGACACCAATGCACTTCAGGCAAATGCTCTACAGTTTGTGCATACACCAAAAAATGCACGATTCTATATATACAAGCATTATTATCAGAAAGTAAAAAACATACTAGTATCAGTAAATTAGTACATACCTTGACAGATTTGGACTGTGGCTCCTCCTGTTCAAATGTCGGAGACACTGCAACTTGGACGTCACCCTATATCATAAACACGTTAAAATATAAACTAACACACACAGTGGATATACAATGAATGCATTGTATTATATACAACTCGTATAAATGATGTTATCAATTTATTATTCTACTAGGCAGATAGGTATGTAGGAACATATATATATATATATATACAACTCACATAAATGATTTTATTAATTTATTATTCTACTAGACAGATAGGTATGTAGGAACATATATATACAACTCACATAAATGATTTTATTAATTTATTATTCTACTAGGCATATAGGTATGTAGGAACATATATATACAACTCACATAAATGATTTTATCAATTTATTATTCTACTAGGCATATAGGTATGTAGGAACGTATATATACAACTCACATAAATGATTTTATCAATTTATTATTCTGCTAGGCAGACAGGAATGTAGGAACATATATATACAACTCGCATAAATGATGTTATCAATTTATTATTCTACTAGGCATATAGGTATGTAGGAACGTATATATACAACTCACATAAATGATTTTTATCAATTTATTATTCTACTAGGCAGACAGGAATGTAGGAACAGATATATATATATACAACTCACATAAATTATTTTACTAATTTATTATTCTACTAGGCAGATAGGTATGTAGGAACATATATACATATACAATTCACATAAATGATTTCATTAATTTATTATTCTACTTGGCAGACAGGAATGTAGGAACATATATATACAACTTACATAAATGATTTTATTAATTTATTATTCTACTAGGCATATAGGTATGTAGGAACATATATATACAACTCACATAAA
>JAULBS010070065.1:0-21884 GCA_032355785.1 Symmetromphalus regularis | reverse complement strand
CACGTGCCACTTCTAGGCCTTGTTTTCTTTTTTGACATATTAATATTTGCCATTATAACCAAAATATGTTATAGTGCCCCCCTTCCACACTTCCCAAGATGTCTGTCAGTGCCCCTCTCTCCACTCCCAAAATAGTTCCTACGGCCCTGTATTATGTGTATTTCAACGGTATATATGTGTATTTCAACAAGTGTATGCGTGTATGTCTAACTATGAATACGCGTGTTGCTTCCTGTGTATTTCAACCTCAGTATAATATAAATATTTTTTAATGCATTCATGTATTGCAACCCATGTACTAATATTTCATCCTCTGTGTGTTTCAACCTGAATATGTGTATTTACAAGCGAGTATATGTGTAATTCAACCTGCATATACGTATATTTACACAGGTATATACATATATATCAACATACGCATATGTGTATTTCAACCTGCACATGCGTGTATATCACCCTGCGCATACGTGTATTTCCAGTGCCGTATTAACCCATGGCCGAGCCCCTAGGCTTTGAAGTACTTCGAGTTACTATCTGATAACAGTGACTCAGTAAACAAAATGACAGGTCCCTAGTACTTGCGGGGCCCCTAGGCTTCAGAGTAGTCAGTCTTATGAATAACACGGCACTGTGTATTTCATCATACGTATATGTGTATTTCAACATGCGTATACTTGTATTTCCACTGGTATGTACGTGTATTTCAACATGCGTATACTTGTATTTCCACTGGTATGTACGTGTATTTCAACATGCGTGTGCATTATTTCAACTGTCTATACGTGTATTTCAACATGCGTATACATGCACTTCAACATGCATATACGTGTAATTTAAATACGTATAATGTATTTTAACGTGTATTTAAACATAATGTGTTATTTCAACATGTATGTACGTGCATTTGAACCTGCATATGCATGTATTTGAACATGCATATGCGTGTATTTGAACGTGTATATGCATGGTGTATACGTGTATTTCAACCTTTGAAGATGTATATAAACAGGTCTATAAGTGTATTTCAACCTTTGTAAATGCGTATAAAATTGTGTATACATGTGTATCATCCTATATATATATATATATGTATATACGTGTTGTTGAACATGTATATACAAATGACTCTGATATCACTTAAGACTGTATCATCCAACCCTTGAACTTGAGAATATTTGAGTCAATATGTCCTGAAAAGTAAACAGTGAAGTTTATTTAACGACGCCTCTAGAGCACATTGATTTTAATCTTATCATCGGCTATTGAATGTCAATCATATGGTCATTCTGACATATATCTTTAGAGGACATCCACTGCCACCACATAGGCTACTCTTTCCGATAAGCACCAAGGGATCTTTTATATGCTTTTTTCCCATAAACAGCACATACCACGGTCTTTGATGAACCAGTTGTGGATCACTGGTTGGAACAGAAAATAGCCCAAACTGAGAAGGATCGATCCGACAACCGATTGGTTTACATGCGGTCATGCTACCGCTTGAGCTATAATCCGCTCCAATATGTCACGCACGTAAATACGATGCAAGACAACAGCTCAGTGTTCTCTTTCGCCAAATTTAACGAGGTGTGAAAGTTCCCTTATAACATATCCCTTCTCAAAATAACGCAAAACACAAATGAAAAAATATATAGATGTTTATTGTATTATATGCTGGAATATTGCAAAAGATATACTTTTATATCGTTAACACGCATTCACACAATACATAATTATTATAATCATACGTTTAAAATCATGTTTTATAATCGTTATGCATAAAAAAAACCTTCTTTCAACTACTTACATAACCACCGCATCTCGTTTATTATCAATATTTAAAAAATAATAACGAATTATGCTCACGGACAAATAAATCGAAAAAATAACGTTTTTCCCCCTGAAGGAGGTGTGACGTATATTATATTTCGAATCATGTGACGGGTATTCTCTCCATTAGCCGTTGTTTTAAAATGTCTGAATATTTTTGAAGCTGCAAAACATTTCTTGAAATCTTAAGATTTGAAGAATTCGAATTTTTAAATGTGAAAACAAATCGATCGACTCAGCATGGAATTCCCTATACCATGGTTCAATTAAAACGTCTTGCGTGATATGAAAGCGAGATCTAGTACCACAAATCCATATATGTTTCATCCGTAATAAATTTTTAGGGCACAAAACCCCTTAAATTCCGTGTGAATATGCCTTTAAAAAAAAAAAAAAACACCTGCACATTAAAAGTTTGTATTAGAACGGGCAAAAAAAATAAATAAAAAAATGAACATGACCCAAATGATAAACATCATAAAAGGTATACAATATGACCCACATGATACCCTAAGCAAAAAAAAAAAGAAAAAAAAGAAAGAAAAAAAAGAAGTGTATTTGTAACGGTAAAATCTACTAATATCCTTGAATCTCTCAATCATAATGGGTTCTCTGTAGAAAAGAAACAGCAAAGGAAGTACGTAGAATATATACATTCAGTCAGTCAATATGTGACGACATTCACCATACACAAATAAAAGTCTTGGCAGACATTTCATGGTAATATTGTCATCTGGAGTTTGCAGCACGACCAAAAGGACCATTCATTCAAAATCAAAATCATATCTATGTACAAAACAGAATAAACAACTTATGGAATCACTTGAAATTCCATTCAACTTAAATCAACAGGCTGACCACTGTCGCTCAGTTTTTCAAAATACACACACCATGTGTCCCTTAGACGTGTCTCCGTTAGTATGTTCTTCACTTATCCATTTCAAAGTCCCAAATCACTTTACGTCAAAGAATTCTAAACATGTACGGCACAGTGTTCTACACGTGTACGGCAAAGAATTCTAAACGTGTGCGGCAAAGAATTCTAAACGTGTACGTCAAACTGTACTACACGTGAACGGCTAAGAATTCTAAACGTGTACGTCATTGTTCTACACATGTACGGCAAAGAATTCTTAAACGTGTACGTCAGTGTTCTACACGTGTATGGCAACGAATTCCAAACGTGTACGTCAGTGTTCTACACGTGTACGGCAAAGAATTCTAAACGTGTACGTCAGTGTTCTACACGTGTACGGCACAGTGTCCTACACGTGTAAGGCAAAGAATTCTTCACGTGTACGGCAAAGTGTTCTAAGCAAAATGTTCTATACGTGCACGGCAGTGTTCTAGGCAAATTGCTCTACACGGGTACGGTCCAGTTCTACACGTGTACAGCAAAGTGTTCAGCGCAAAGTGTTCTACACGTGTACTGCACAGTTCTACACGTGTACTGCTGTTCACATAATTAGCCTATTCTCCGCTTTATGTTTATACTGCATTCTATTTCAAGCGGACTGTTAACTACAGACTTCAGGCAATCCATATCCATATAGTTCCAGAGCTGATTTCAGTCTTCAGATTAAACGCTGTTCGAAATCTTCAGTCTCGTGTATCATGATGACGTGTTCGTCTCAAACGTCTGCAAAATATAAAATAAACAATTAAAGAATCATATTCAAATAAACAAATCAGTTCAGAAGATATCATGATGGAAAGTGACAGCGGCTAAAAAACAAAACAAAAAACAAACAAAAACACCTGATTTTTAAATACACATATTTAATCGAATTGAAGACTGTTTTCACAAAACAAGCAAAGTCCGGAATTTGAAGATAAGGAGTAACCACATACATTGTATGTCTGCCGGGTTGTCAAGGGCGAAAATCCATTCCTGAAACCTGCTACCGCCACATAGGCTACTCTTTCCGATAAGCAACAAAGTGTCTTTTATATGCACCGTCCCACGGCCTTTGATGAACCAGTTGTGGACCACTGGTCGGAAAGGAAAATAGCCCAAATTACAACTGGGCTATCTGAGGAGGATCAATCCGAAGACCGACCGCTTCACATGCGGACACACTATTATTTTGACATATCTTTAATTCAAAGAAACCTTTTTCCTGAAGAGTATCGCTTATGGAACTTCATTACATGATTAAACCTTTCTGCACCGGTAATCCATCACAGATGTAAGGATTTATGTTTAATCACGTTACATCACACGCCAGTAAACCTGTTGACCTTCAAAAAAAATTGTTTTTACGTTGGTTGTGATTGTGTAGGAAATCCAAAATGGCGTAATTTATTGAGTGCAAAAAAGTATTTTCCACAACGTTATTATGGATTTCTATTTTTTCTGTCTTTATTTATATAATTATATAAAAAGAGTAATATTAAAGGTACTGTCTCTAATTTATTGTAATGTGAATTTTCTGTTGAGATTGTATTGGAAATCCAAAATGGCTTAATTTATTGAGTGCAAAAAATATTTTCAACAACGTTATTATGGGTTTCTATTTTTTCTGTCTTTATTTATATAATTATATAAAAAGTAATATTTATTTAAAGGTGCTGTCTCTAATTTATTGTAATGTGAATTTTCTGTTTCAAGCAAAACTAGTTTATTTTATTTTATTAGAGGCGTCGTTAAATAAAACAAACTTTACTGGGATATTATGGAAACGACAACAAGACACTTGTTCTACATCACGAGCGTGTTTTCAAGGTCTTTGCGCCTACGTAAGTTTTAAAGTGCTACGTACGCTCTTGTTATGCCAGTGTGTATTAAATCAACGCGCTGACTGTTAGGCAACCAATACTGAAAATCAATCACTTCTCGCAAATATATCTCCAGCTGCTGATTCAACTGAGAATAACAAAACTGCCAACCCTCTGTACAGGGCACCTCTAGACGCTGAGTGAATTGAGAATAACCACGCTGTCAATACAGACCAACCCTCTATAACGGACACCTCTAGACTGAGTGAATAGAAAATAACCACACTGTCAAATACAGACCAACCTTCTATACGGACACCTCCAGACGCTGAGTGAATTGAGAATAACCAGACTCTCAAATACTAACCAACCCTCTATAACGAACACCTCCAGACGCTAAGTGAACTGAGAATAACCAAACTGCCAAATACAGACCAACTCTCAATACAGGACACCTCTAGACGCCGAATCAAGTGAATTGAGAAAAACGACAAGGTCAAATACAGACCAACTCTCTAAACAGGACACCTCTGTTCGCTGGGCAGCATATTGCATTATACATTCTCGAATGTTTCAGGATATACGCAGCATCATGTGGACAATTTGTTTTACCTTGCATGGTAGATGGAAATAAAAATAGCATTATCATACTCTTTAGGCAGTGTACTGGCCTCACTGGCGCATTAGTTAAGCTGTCGGACCACTGCTAGTAGGTACTGGGATCAAATCTCAGTCGAGGCATGGGATTATTAATCTCAAAACTGGCTTCAACCCAGAGTGCGCACCGACCAGTGGTCCACAACTGGTTTATAAAAGATCGTGGTATGTTGTCCTGTCTTTAGAAAAGCGTATATAAAAGATCACTAGCTGCTAACTGAAAAGGCTTAGCCTGTGTAGTAGTAGCTGGTTTCCTTTAAAGACCATGAGTGCCCCTCACTTTTTAGATATTTCGTTTATATTTATTCATTTTCCAATGTAAATATATGTATGTATCTAGTGCCCCATCACCACTTTTTTCGGCACCTTCCTATTCCACTGTAAAATATATATATTTGGTTTACTCGATTTATTCAACTTATGGACTTTTGTGAAAACACTAATTGTTAGCGACACACACACCTTCCTTACTAAATAACATGTTAAAGATTTAAATTATATTTACCTTTTATGAAACCCAGCGATATGATGCGGTTGGATTTGGCATTCGTACTTCTGCAGCTTATGGGGTAGCCGAGATGAACATATCGATAATAGGTAACACCGAAAATGGGTGATTCCGTCACATAATGATTTAGTTCCGTGATAGTGCAAGGAGCAAGTAGAATCTTTCATTTATACTGCTCCTTGGCGACCAGCAGACGACTCACAAATATCAAATATATCTTCTAACACAGCAGATTGTCACAAGAGGAATACTTTTTGTTTGTACGTTTGAATAGTTTGCCAAGAAACGAAAGCGCCCTCTTGGGCGATAGCGGGCCTTGTTTCGGAGTGTCCTTGACATTGTTTTCAGACTGGAAGTGAAGTTTTGAGCGAATCTGACTGACCAGACCGACGAGAAGTTCGTCCACTTGATGGTTGATGGCTACAGAGGTTTCAGCAAACTTGCAGTTGTATTTTTCGGCTATCAGTCGAATTTCTGAATTAAAAACACAAATGATTAAAACTCAATGTGAAATAATAGTAATTTAAATTTAAGTTATAATAGTTATAGCTTTTTCAATAACTTAATATATTTTAGTAATAAAACACACAAATATAAATAAACGTTTTATAAAATCGATGTTTTTATTATTAAGAATTCTCTTTGCTTTTTATATACATTTTTAAAATGATGAGCTGTTATTGACTCACCAGAACCGATTCGCGTTAATAGCCATTTTTAAATATAATAATGACGTCACACAAAATATGTACAACAATTTAGGAGAATAACAATTTAAACAGAACAGCCGTAGTAGTCGTCCTTACTACAAAAATACACGAAATGTTCAATTTTATATTGCTCTGTTAAAATGTTTACATCGTAAACAATGTTGTAGGCCGGTAACGACGGGGTGGGGGAGGTGAGGCAGTAGGGGAGGGGGAGGGATGAGACATTAGTGTTTTCTACATAACCAAAATATGATATAGAGTTTGTATACTATCCGTCAGTGCCACCCGTACGCCCACCCCCACCCCCACCCCCACCACTCCCAAAGTCGTTCCTACGTGCCTGTGTTGTGCTTGTTTTATTGTCGAAACAAAATGTGTATTGCCTTACTATCGGGTGTGGTATGTAGGTGATTTAACAGACCATGGCCGTAACTACATTGAGGCAAATGTAGGCCCGTACGCAGGGGGGGGGGAGTGGGGGTGGGTGCGACGGGTGCGCACACACACACCTAAATCTGTCGAGGTCCGTAAATGCAAATTTGGATTGACGCTAATTTACTAGAATAACGTTAAAAACGAAAATAAAACGCACAAACGCACCCCCCTATAGAAAATCCTGCGTACGGGCCTGAAATGCTTCATGTACCGACATTGACGATTTTTTTATTTATTTACAAAGACCCCTGGCCCAGTTTGTTTTTGTGATTAAGTGTTTTTGCCTCATTTAAAAAAAAAAAGAGTCTAATTGCGGCCATGTAGACTATTTAAGAACTTGAAAGTGGTTTTTACCGTTTAAAGTAATTTTACGCTGCCGCACCAGGTCAGTTTTATTAGCCACGAGGATGATGGTTCGGTCAGTTCCGACATTCACGCGGAGATGACGTATTATGGACGTGGCACACTCGAAGGAAGACGTATGGGTGACGGAGAACACCACCAAATAGGCGTCCACTCGGATTTCTTCACAATCACTGATCTGTAAGAACAAGTAAAACATAAAATTAGATGAAAGCAGATCTAGGCGGGGCCCAAAGGGGACGCCCCCTATATTTTACCATTTAAATAACATTTAATTTTTTTTTTTTAAACGTTGAAGAACTCGATTCATATTACCCCCCCACCCCAGCCCCCATCCCCACATAGATGTTCTGGATCCGCCACTGCTATCTCCTCTCAATTTTCATTTTTTATTTTTATTTCATAAGTTTTGCTATAAAATTGGAAAGTTCAGCTTTTACATGGCTAGAACGAAAAATAAATCCCAATGTGTCCGTTAAAAAGGATCGATCCGACAGCCCATCACACTTCAGACGGAGGCTCTATCTTTTGAGCTATGTGGTGTATCAGAATAATTTTAGAGCAATGACTGGCCCCCATATTTGAGCACATGTATTTTACACATGCGCAAATGAATAAATATGAAGTTCGACACCATGTTTCTTTGCATTTGTTTCATAGTTACAAACACCAAAAGCTACATTTTAATGTAATAATAATAATAATAATAATATCACATACCAAAGGGGCATCAATTAGTTCCACCATTGACTCTTCGTCGTCAAGGGAGACGGAAACAATGATGTCATCGTCATCAGGTTCGGTCGCTGTAATAAAAACAACAATTGCTTAATTTGTCATATGAGTATCAATATAAAGTTTACTAAAGATGTTTCCGTTTTTGATATTATTTATATCACCAAATTTTTCATTTCAAGAGCAGATCAAAGCGTGAGTAGGTTTAAGTCGATCTAATGACAATACAAATGTAACACTTAATTTATTCTTGGTTATTTACATAGAGTTTACTACACAAATCACGTTTGATATTGTTTATATGATTAAATTTGGCATTCCAATATGAATTTTTAAACGAATTTACATCATTTAGTGGTGAGTGGTTAATAAATAAAATATTTCCCGCTGTCCTATATTACAACTAGTGTGTATTTAATTGTAATATATATGGTATCCCACGGGAATCCGTTTAGTATTCTCTATGTTTTTCAATCTTATGTGCCACACCCCATCATTAACATTAAACATCGTTGTAATATATATGGTATCCCACGGTACTCCGTTTAGTATTCTCTATGTATTCTTCGACATTATGTGCCACACCCCATCATTAACATTAAAAACCCGTTACGTCATACTGTCATTCGATAATGTAATATTACCATGACTCAAAAAGTAATCATAACTGCGCCCTAATTCAGTGTAAAACCATGACTCAACCAACAAGAAGGGCCGCGCCTCGGTATGAGAACTGTCAGTGTAGATTTAAAGTGCGCCATATTTTGGGGAGTGTTTTCAGCTGCAGTCTGTTATGGACGATTATATTTGACAGTGAGGGTGTGATGGAGTCATTACGAGAAACTGATTTTTATAAGAAATTAATTTTTTTCAACCGATGTATTTTGGTCTCTTAAAACAGCTGTCTGCTAAATAGAGGTTTCCGCTAATCCATATTTTTACTTCAGAATTAAAATAACTATTTTTGATGAATGTGGCCATAGCCCTGGGGCAGTCAAGAAATATGTCCTCAACCCCGATAGTCTCACGGGGATCGTACTTGAACTAATATGTTTAATGTTAGGACGTAAATAAAGTTTCGAATCCCATTTTGGTGAAAAAGTCCAGAAGATGATTCATCTTGGAGCAAATATCTCTGCATGAAGCAGTCTAAAAATAACCACTGATATCATCTGTTTATGGCGGGACCTTTTAACAAGTCTTATCGATTTCGCGTCACTTCCGTCGATCATTCTAAAAATAGATCACATTCTCTGCGTGCTTTCGACCATTCCCAGCGAACCGCCCCAAGCAGTTCGTTTAGTTCCTGTCATTCACAAACAAGCGCCATTGATTTTTCCTTTCACTTCGTTAGTACGTCACAGTCAGCTTGTAAAACAGTCATGGTGACGCGTGCCCTAGCAAACTAGGTTTGACATCAACTGAGCTCATTAAACGGATCGATTTTTGTGCCGTTTTTAGACGCATGAGTCATCATAATGCACGGCTTGCATTCATGTTCACATTCAGGAATAATGTCGTTTTCTACTTAACATTCAAAGAGATTTATTTTTATAGATTTTGCAAGGTCTCGACTAAAACATTGTAGAAAATTCATGCTTATTAAAACAGTCATCAAACATATAATAAAATTGCAATACTAATTTGCAGAATGTTCAAATTACTGTTTAAAGATGTTTTTTTATGATTGATTGAAACTATTTTATTTCATAAAAAGCAAACGGATTGGACACAAGTTCGAGAACTTACTAGGTCCATATACATACACTATATTTACAAAGATGACATTATGTTTTTTTTATATATCTATAGATTGAGTAAGCAGTTGACTATTTTTTATATATTTCTGATGATCATGACAAGAGAATGGCTTTTAATACAACTCTCCCGCCTACTAAACTAATATAAATAAATAAATAAACAAACAAATAAATAAATAAATACAAATTTAAAAAACCTCCAAACCCCAAACAAATCAAAATAATTTTTAAGAATAATTATCAAATTGTAATACATGTACTTTTTTTAATGTATTTTACTTCACTCAGCAAATTTTTTTAATCATTCAATGCTCATGATAAATATTGAAAATCAATTCAAAATTGCTGGCGATTAAGACAAAAATGTTTTCTTTAATGGACACAAACATTTAAGCAACTCTACTGACCTCCAACTTACGTTGCAATTAACTGCAATTAACTGACACTAAACATACAAAAAGCATAATAAACCGAACAAGGAGAAGAAGAAGAAATTTATATCATAAAAACCCATTTAAATAATTACAACGGCGTCTAATCTTAGTTATACAGACTATTTATAACTCTAGCATCGCCAGTATATGGCAGAGGAGGCGCTCGCCTCGTCTGGAATTTCCGCAGATTTGTTTTATCCCCCCCCCCCCCCTCCACCCATGATACCGATATTTATAATCTACATGGTTCAAGCTCCCAGGGTCTAGGTTTTCCCCGGCGTTTTTCCCTCATACGCCCCAGTATAATATTTTCATTACAGATCAATCTGCAACCATGACTCATAAAGAAGAACGGAAGAGTTGGTTCCTAAGCCGCAACAACGCGACCAGATTAGAAATATGTATTTTAGTACAATCCGCGAACGTAATTCTCCCACTGATTGGATTGTTTAAAAATAGCACCACGGGGTTCTATTAAGATGACAGTGAGGAGTAATTAGCTTATACGATAATTACACGGTCGATAACACTAGTCATATCATCTTGTGACATGTTTAGAAAAAATCCATAAAAAAACTATTTATAGTTCAAAAGATATGTTTAGAAGAAAATAGAGCAGATATTAACCAAGGCGGTTAAATCAGAATAAACACTGTACAAGTACATCTTTACTTACAGACGAATATAGAACGTTGGTCACCAAAATACGTGTACTGATACACGGATAACTTACTTTTAGAAATAGTGGGAGTTAAAAAAAAAAAAGGAAACAAAAGAAAAAATGTTTAGAAATATTTGGGAACAAAGACCTATATAGAACAAAGCAAAGATTATGTGGTATTTAGAGTAAAAATAGTCACATATATTTCACGTTTACTGATACATATGCTTCATATAATGTTGAAATAAAAACCTATTTTAACTATATATTTAACATGTGAAATATATGTTTTGAGCAGACATATACAATATTTATGTAGCCATGTTTTGTGCTTATCAGTCCTTTATTTTAACATTTTCGTGAAAACCCCCCAAACAAAAACGAATTAAAATACTGTTAAATCTTGTGTGTATTGTACGTGGTTCATACTGATATTAACTTCTACCCTAGATGGACAGCACAGGACAGCGAACTTGAACCTCAATTGAATGAAAACACAACATATTCATGCGATTACATTTAACAAAGGTTCAAGAACGCTATCCTTGGCATACAACTCAAATTTCTGGATTTTCTACTCAGGACAAAGTATAATGCTAATAATAGAGGATAATGCGTATAAAAGATCCCTTGCTGCTTATTGATAAGAGTAGCAGCATTAGTGTGGTTACAGCGGGTTTCGTCTCTCCTACTAATACTAACCTCTGTCCTGGACAGACAGCACAGGAAGCTGAGTTTTGTGCCCAGTACAGCATGCACGATAAAAGAGAGGAAACCCACTATTATGTACAAACAGCAAGGACACTTTTTAATGCACTTTCACACAGACAGAATAGCACAAATCATGGCTTTTTGTTATGCCAGTTGCCTAACACTTTTAGTGCACTTTCACACAGACAGAATAGCACAAATCATGGCTTTTTGTTATGCCAGTTGCCTAACACTTTTAGTGCAAATGGTGTCCATGCACGTCCTTATGGAGCACTGTGGAGCATCTGTGGTGGAATTCATACAGAGATTAAAATCATATACCTAGACTGGAATTTGAACCCAGTATCTATTTGCTTTAAGTCAAATGGCGTAAACTCCATACTGCCAAGTTTCAGTATTGTACACGGACGTGTGTGAGTAGCAGTTTAAATTATATTTAATTTCAAATAATGCTTTTGTCCAAGTCATTCAGAAATGTCATATACTAAATGGTACTAAACACATTATTTTCTGATAAAAATATGTACTGCGTGTTTCGTTTGTTTTGTTTAACGACAACACTAAAACACATAATTAATTTTATTAATCACCGGCTATTTTATAACTTAATTTTATTTTTCTTGGTTGTTGCCCTTTTTTACTTCCTTTTTAAAATATTAATATTACATATTTGTAGATTGGAAGAATGTAATAGCCTAACTGTTTTATTATTCTATACGTAAGGTGGTGAATTCAGGGCCCCAACCCTGACACTTTCATAACACATATCTGGGACAATAAACTATTTAAAAAACAACAACAAAAAAATCAACGGCTATTGGATGTCAAACATTGTAATTCTGAAATGTTAGTCAATTGTGAGCCAGCCTCTAACGAGTTTTGAACCTCGGTCTTCAGCTTGATAGTCCCATCTCTTACCACTGCACCACAAAGACTCGCGTTATGTTGCATGTTTCAACCTTAATTGGTATTTTTTTCTTTTTAAGTTTTACATGTGTATCTATTTTTAAAAAATTGAAGGCCGTTACCTTGGTAAAAAATTAGAGATAATTTATTTGTTATTTCCGGCTTGATGAGATCGTTATACGCCTAATTTAGTTCTTTACCATATGAATGAAACAAACACTTTTATTTGGTATTTCCGGCTTGATGAGATCGTTATACGCCTAATTTAGTTCTTTACCATATGAATGAAACAAACACTTTTAAATATAAATTTGCTGTTCTAGAAAATAACAGATTTATGTCTAAAATGTCACGACTTCGCCATGTTCAAGTCCGAAACTAGTGGTTAGCAGTGAGATGGTTCAATATTCTCTCGGTCATTTACAAAACATATAAATAACATTTAAGTAACAATTTTAGTCCCACCCCTTCCTTTTTAATCCTACTGCCCCTCCAATGAATAAAATTAGCCATAGCCCTGTTGCTTGGCAAAATATTTAAATGAAATGACCCTTATGCATAATTGTAGGTGAATGTCACTTTCCACCAAACATTTTTTTTATTGTTCTACTGCCCAATCCCAGTCCAAGGAATAAAGTTAGCCATGGCTCTGTTACTTGGGAACATATTTTATTGTTTTATTTTATAAAATGAAATAGCCGTTAGTTGGTGAATCTGACGTTTCCTATATTATATACATACCATGAATACAAAGCATATACCTACCCATAGATTTTAAGAAATTCAAACTGTAAAGTCGGGATACGCCAGAAAACATCACAATTCCTTGTTATACAGAGCCGACGCAACCGGAGGGAGGAGGGGGGGGGGGGACAATAATCTACGGCGCCAGTTTTTGGTGACAAAATTTTCATTTATTACGTTGTAGGCACCCTTCAAATGGCGCCCCTATTCAGTCTTGCCCTCTCGATATCATACTGTTATAATACTATAATACCAAACGTTACGAGGACAGACGACATTATATTAAGAGACAGTAGGAGTAAACACAAACAGTTTTATTACAAATGTCGGCAAAAATATTAAAATAATTTAAACACGCACACACCAACCACGATGTTATAAGTGTTGGTCGGTTCGTTATATCCACCAATATGATGACAAGGTTTAAAAGTAATACAATTTTTGATAGTCTCACAAATGCCAAGCACAGCTTAATATCCCTTAGGTGCCGTCCTCAGAAAAGTTTAATATTTACAGGATTAAATTATATCCTCTAGCGTAGCCAGCATGAGATAGAAGAGGCGCAAGCCTCGTCTGGAATTTCCGCAGATCGGTTTTATTTTTTTCACCCATGATACTGATATTTATTATCCACATGGTTCAAGCTCCCAGCGTCTGGGTTTACCTCGGCGTTTTCCCTCTCTGGCTACGTCCCAGATATCCAATTTATTTGAATCATAATTAATATATATATATATATTGGTAATTCTAGATGCCATCATCAGAGAATCTTAATATTTCGCTGTTTCAGAACCAAAAGGGAGTAAGTTGTGGTTGGAGTTAATGGAAAAAAGGGCTAAAACTGTTTCTCACCTAGACACAAGTTCTGTGTGGAGTGGAATATCTCTTGATTTGCAAGATGGAATAGCTTCAGAAACCTACACACACCCTTTGTGCACCAGATGCAGCTCAATTAGGGACATTCAGTGATACCAGTAAGTGCCAAACCCAGACTTACACCCTTTTGGTTCTGAAGCACTAATTTACAGACTTTATTTTGTAAAATATTTCTTGATCAAAGAAAATGAATATAACTTAAATTTGAAAATACATACAAATCCAATCTCTTTTAACGATTTTTTAAAATCGGGAGTTAGTTACGACCAAATTACAAAGGAAACTTATTTAAACCAATGGACAGAGGTTGGTCCGATTCCCCTGGACTTCCCCTCGTTCCGCTTATGAATAGAACTTTAAAATACTTACAGCTATTAGAACCCAAATATTCCGACGTCATCAGCTGTCTTCGGAGCGACGTCTTTCCAACGCCTTGTGCTCCGAGGATGGCAACACGGAAGTAGGACGGCGCCGTCGACGACCCCGAGCTGTTACACACACTTTCTGCTGATGTGATGCTCATAGTACGCTGTCGTTGTAAGCAGTCTGTGACGGTGTTTCCCGAAGACATCAAACTGCTGATGCTCTTTTTGCGCACTGTGTCTCCGTGATTCACCAAACCTTTAGAAGTCTTTTTGAAAGATCTCACCCGGCATAGGTCGACTTCTGGTACGGATAGCTGGCAGATAACGTCTGGTAATGAGAGGTACACGGGGCAGTTCGGCATGCTGTTGGTCCTAGGACGCGCGTCCACAGCAAACGTTACCCCGTTGTTCTTTCTGAAGGAATTAGACCTCGAGTGAGGTGCAGAAACTGAAAGTCTCTCCTTGCCCTCCACAACAGTAAGATGATTGTCAACAAAAGACCTCATCTTTTATGGATGATTTGAATGGTTGAATCAGATTTAAACTAAAATAAATCTTGCGTAAATTCCAATGTTCTCTGTTAATGAGTCATAGAATTGATTTCTTGAATGGCAATTCTCATTCCACCTCTTGTTGCAAACTCTAAGCGATTAAACAAAGAAGTAATGTTTTGGTTATCAATGTCTTAAATTTAAAGCAGGCTCTCTGTATCAGTTTTAAACTGAAAACAATCTCTTTTAAACTGAGCGAAGTTTTGTATAGTTGTTTCGTAGATGTCTTTCCTTCTATGTGTCGTCACAGCTGCTCTGGCTGTCTGTTAAATCGATAGACTCCAGCTCACTTATAGTATCACTAAACCACGTGCTGCCTCAATCACAGGCTTACGACTCAGCCAATCAGACTTGTTTTTCATATCCAGTGTGAAACGCTTTGTTTAAATGTTGAAGAAACGCATACGACTTTTGTATAAATTGTGAAAACATTTCAATAATAATAATAATAAAATTAACAATAATAATGAAAATAATAATAAAATTAATACAAACAATAATAATAAAATTAATAATAATATAATATAATATAATAATAATAATAAAACTCTTACGTTCAAAAAAGTATCTCGGCAAAAGACAACTCCAAAAGACTTGTAGCCAAATTCTTGAAAAGCTGGACTCATTAATCTCTAACACAAAAGTGATGATACCAAATTCGAAACGACCAAAATATTTCTATACATAAGACAAAGACAAAGGGATATATAGGAAAACGTTCTTTATTATGGTGATGATGAAAAAACAATGTCTGACGTGATAGGAGGGGGTCATTAACAAAATATTCCATTCACAGAATAATATTATTAATATTAACTGCAAACAAGATATATATTTAGTTTCAAAGGTAGTCGTCATCAAACTAGAAAGTACATTACAGTATTCAGAACAAGTGACACTAGTCATAAAACTAAAATACATTATATTCAACACAGGTGGCAGTGGTTATAAATTAAAATACGTTAAGTTATTTACAGTTGGATAGAGTTTTCATAAAATTACGTTAAATTATTTAAAATTGGTGGCAGTCGTCATAAATCTTGAAAATATGTTACAATATTTAAAATTAAATTGATGGCCATCGTCATAATTATAGAAAATACGTTACATTATTTAAAATAAAATTGATGGCATTCGTCATAAATCTAGAAAATACGTTACAGTATTTATAATAAAATTGATGGCATTCGTCATAAATCTAGAAAAAACATTACATTATTTAAAATAAAATTGATGGCAGTCGTCATAAATCTAGAAGATATGTTACATTATTTAAAATAAAATTGATGGCAGTCTTCATAAATCTAGAAAATACGTTACATTACTTAAAATGAAACTGATGGCAGTCTTCACAAATCTAGAAAATACGTCATATTATTTAAAATAAAATTAATGGCAGTTGTCATAAATCTAGAAAATACGTTACATTATTTAAAATAAAATTAATGGCAGTTGTTATAAATCTTGAAAATACGTTATATTATTAAAATTAAATTAATGGCAGTCGTCATAAATCTAGAAAATACGTTTCATTATTCAAAATAGCATTGGTGGCTGTCGTCATAAATCTAGAAAATACGTTCATTATTTAAAATAAAATTAATGGCATTCGTTATAAATCTAGAAAATACCTTTTAATATTTAAACTTGATGGCCGTCGTCATAATTCAAGAAAATACGTTTCAATAATTAAAATAAAATTGATTGCTGTCGTCATAAATCTAGAAAATACGTTACAGTATTTATAATATAATTGATGGCAGTCTTCATAAATCTAGAAAATACGTTACATTATTTAAATTAAAATTGATGGCAGTCGTCATAAATTTAGAAGATATGTTACATTATTTAAAATAAAATTGATGGCAGTATTCATAAATCTAGCAAATAGGTTACATTACTTAAAATGAAACTGATGGCAGTCTTCATAAATCTAGAAAATGGCAGTTGTCATAAATCTAGAAAATACGTTATATTATTAAAATAAAATTAATGGCAGTCGTCATAAATCTAGAAAATACGTTTCAATAATTAAAATAAAATTGATGGCCGTCGTCATAAATCTAGAAAATACGTTACATTATTTAAAATAAAATTGATGGCAGTCTTCATAAATCTAGAAAATACGTTACATTATTTAAAATAAAATTAATGGCAGTCGCCATAAATCTAGAAAATACGTTGTTTCATTATTTAAAATAACATTGGTGGCTGTAGTCATAAATCCAGAAAATACTTTACATTATATAAAATAAAATTAATGGCATTCGTCATAAATCTTGAAAATACGTTTCAATATTTAAAATAAATTGATGGCATTCGCAGTAAATCTTTTTAAAATTGGTAGCAGTCATCACAAGGAACAGCAACTAAATTACATTATTTAAAATCGGTGGCAGTCATCACAAAGAATAGAAAATACGTTATATCTCTTAACATTGGTGGCAGTAATCACAAATAATAGAAAATATGTTACAATATAATTACACCACAGGTGACGGTTTTCAAAAATATAGAAAATACATTAAAACTATTTATTACCAGTGGCTGTTGCTTCATACTAGAAAATACATAAATTAAGCATCTGCGACTTTAACACATAGTTATAATGACAAAGTAGTAACGTGGGTTTCAATACTGTGTGGTAACTGTATTAAAGGCGATTACACACTAACGTATTGTCGACATGCGATATCGTCGTTATTCTAAGAGAAAATGCGACATAGTGGGCTGGCTTAACGCTGTATTAAATGGGGAAAATACGGACTTTGGCAAATAGCATTAATTATAAAAAGTAAATGCGAAGAAGATTTAAGGAAATGGAGATATCAGGAAACTAAATTTACAGAAATTTGTAGATAAAGGAAACATGCAATAATATATTTAAAAAAAAAAATATTGGGTTAAATATCGGAATGAAAAATTAGTATAAACATATCTGTACGACGCCTCACTTTAAAGATAAAATATTAAATGTTTGTTTAATATACCCAATAGCCGATATTTATTTATTTACTTTTCTTCTGGGTTGAGGGATCTTTATTATCTGTTCTATCTATGTAATGTTTGTTTAATCCACTACTATACACAATATTTATGATACAAAGTCTACAGAAGATATCGCTGCTGCCACATAATATATTCTTTTCAATAAGCTGCAAAGGGTCTTTTTATAATTTGTATAATTTGGATGATAAAAAAGTAGTATAATTTGGGGAAAGTGCAAGGTTGCATTATTTTGGTAAGGTTGCATAATTCGATCAAAAAACAAGATTTCTTGATTTGAATGAATGAATAGGGCAGAATGATTGAAAATGCAATATAAAATAATTGAGGTGAAGGGTAAAGGTGGCATAATTTTGGTGAAAGAGCAAGGTGGCATAATTTGAATGAAGTGAGAACTTAGGATAATTTAGGTAAAGGGGCAAGCTAACATAATTTACGTGAAATGGTAAGAGAGGATAATTTAGCTGAAATGACAAAGTGGCATAATTTAAATTAAATGTGAAGGCAGTATAATTTTGATAAAACGCAAGGCAGCCTAATTTTCGGGTATAAGCAAGACAGTATAATATTGGTAAAGCGAAGGGTACCCAAGGGCATTGCCAGAAATTAAAAACATTGTTAGCACAAGGCATGATTTATTATGATAGTACCAGATCTGGTAATAAAAAAAAGTTCATATTATAAAAGATTTAATATGGAAAAAATATGGCGCTGAGAGAAATTTGCCGGACATGCTTACAGTGCAACAGGGTAGCTACGCCCCTAGCAGTTGGAGATCCATGGGGAGGGAGAGCAGGGGGCGGGGCAGGACACCCCAAATTTTCTCGATTTTTTTAAACCCTTTTTATGAATGGAAGGACGTGAAAATTAACCTTTTCCCCCCATTTCTATTCACTCATTAGTTTTGGACATCCCGTTTTTAGAAATCCACCTTTTGACCCCCACCCCCTTTAAGAAATCCTGTATCCGCGCCTACGTTGTACCATAACATTGCTGAAGTGGCAAGGTTAATCAGTTTAGATGGTGTGTAATAATTTGGTTGGTCTAAGGGTATCTGTAATAACACGCTCTCATTCTGAAAGTGGGGAGGGGGTGCACACCTATCCCGTAAAGATAATCCCGGATCCGAGCCTGAACTGAAAAGTCCAACAGTCCAGGAAGTTTGACGGAATAGCGAGTAGGCTGAAATCCTACGTACATATGTCGCCAGTCTATTAAACACGGTGCAAGTCTATCAATCAGCGTTTAACACTAGTGAAGAAACAGCTGGTTCGGTACTTTGTAGGCATTACGCAATTCTACAAAATAACAAAGGAAAGGAATGTTCGCTTTGGTTGTACAGACCTGGATATAATTAATTTGGCTTTACTGGTCGACATCAACCACTTTGTGCCGACCATTACACAAAGTGTCCCTGTCTCACAAATTAATATACCACATTTAGAAATATAAAAACTTATTATAGTGTTTTTTTTTTTTTTTAATTCAGTTCAGTTGTGGTAATATACTCAACTAAAAAGAAAGTATGCTTGTTGAAATATTTTTGTTTCGTGGTTATGGTGCATTGGCAGCAAACACGTGCACAACTTGTGATATTACTACACACACACACACACACACGTGCGCACACATGCAAACACACATGCATACACACACGCACGTAGACGCACGCATATACACACAAGCACACGCACCTCATGCACACGCGCGCGCACACACACACATACCTCTTCATAAATGATTTGGTTATCTAATTCAAAAATTTCTGCAATGAATGTTGTCTGGTTTATGAAATAAATGACTATTGATTACATGCATACTTTCTTTTTTGGTTGGGTATACATAAGCTGCATCGAATCATATTTGTGTAGAAAGGAAAGAATTGTTTCTTTAATGACACCCCAGAACATTGTTGGTTATTCTGTAGCTATTAGGTGTCTGACAATGATATATGGTATTCTGCGACTCATGGTCTTTAAAGGAAACCCGTTACCACCATATATCTTTCTGATCAACAGCAAGGTATCTTTTATAAGCAATTGTGGACCACTGGTCGGTGTAAGTGCGTTACACCTATCCATTGAGCCTTTTCAGAGCACTCACTTTGAGTTGGAGTCGGTATCGAGATATCTGGTATCGAGATTAAAAATCCCATGCCTCGACTGAGATTTGATCCCAGTACTTACCAGCTGTTAGTCCGTTAGCTTAACCACTGCGCCACCGTGACCAGTTATATTTATAAAGAAATATTAGTTTTCATCAAAAGTTAAAACATGAGTTTCTGACAAAATGATTAACAGAATAAATTTTGTGACAATCTTCCAAAATATATGTGTTGGACAGTGTCCGTCACCGGATGTTTATTTCCAGTCCTGATATATTTCTTTATTTTCTTCAAACGTTCAGATTTGCCATTTCATGTTTGATCTTTTCTTATCTTTTTTTTGTTGTTGTTGTTGTAAATGCGTGTTTACGTTTGTATTGATATTTTAAAAAATCATGTCGATTCAATTAACATTATTTGATGTTGATGATATTTATAAACACCTATTGAGATAAAATTGCATATGCAATAAAACCTTTCTCGAAGTTTCAACCAACCGTTTTATCAAAATGCAAATGATCCATGTTTCTTTGTTATAAAAAACGTATGCTCGGAAAAAACGCATGGATCTGACGCAGTTTTTAAATTTAATTTACGTCAGGTAGTTTAATAAAGTCATCGCTCACTAAACAAATCAAGTGTTGACGGATTCATTCTGATTTTAAAGTATTGCAAATCGTTAGAAGTACAGGATGAATGCTGAGGGGAAGTGAAATTTATTTCCGTCTGACCGCAATTCAACGGTATATGACGTACAATAAAATAATATATACATAGATAAAATGATAAATTACAACATATAATTTAAAATGAAAACGTACTATCGAGACCCCAAACTGCGTGCGACTTAACGGTAAAACGCGTCTACGATTTCTACAAAACAGATAGTGTCATTTTTTTAAGAACGACCAGTTAAACACAACATATTTTAACCAATTCGCAAGGGAAATGAGCTATTTTGCGCATGCGTGTCCTAAAATATCAGCTGTCGAGGCCATTTCAATTTTAAAAAATATTTCTGAATAATATTGTCTTTTCACTTTTTTTTTAACATACAAAGAAAAAAGTAAATCTTACCAAGAGCAATCAATTCATAATTTCATATCCATGTTCAGTATCAGTAACTGACAATAATAATTTAACTTCCCCATCAAAGAGAAAAAAGAAAAGAAAATGTGTTAACATGATCCGTAAACATGCACTACCAAATGCTTATAAATAATAAATACTTATTCTACTGCAGAGATGCAGAAGAAACATTTATAAAAAACCAGTATGTTTTGTTTTACTAATTTAAAGAAGAAAACCGTCTTAACACTGGGGTTGTCAAAAATATATTAATTAAATTATTGGGCTTTATATTTGGGCTCGTGGAATGTCACGTGACATGTAGCAGACGTCACTAACGCATCGGTTTGTGCTAACAATTTTCGCCAGTCACTGTTCCCCTAAAGTGATACTTTTAAAGATTGGGAAAAAATGGACTTAGTAAAATTAGAAGTTTTAGGGGATAATAAACATCTGAGGTACATTACTTATTTGTTTCGACCTCATTGTTGTTGAAAATCATTTTGATGCTCACAAAAATACTTTGGCAACATAGATCAAATGACTTTTAACAAATCTGCAACATTCTGCTCTCGCCCATCCTCACAATGTCAGGGGTCACTCCGGTCATCGAGTCCGTTTGGACCACTGACAAACATAGTTGAGGAAAAGCTGGTCTGCGCTTCGTAGCAGAAGATTTTGAAGCATCCAATCACAATTCGATTTTCAATGCCTCGGCCTTCACCTTATCGATGTAAATAAT
>JAULBS010070054.1:0-21890 GCA_032355785.1 Symmetromphalus regularis | reverse complement strand
AACGGAAAATAGCCCAAACTGCATATGGCTCCACTGAGAAGGATCGATCCGACGACCGACCGGTTCACAGGCAGACAAGATACCGTTTGAGCTAGATCCCGCTCCTATTAAAACATACGTATGCCGAACAATACTTAACATTAAATTTTTCAAAGGATGTATAATCTACTAATCAAATATATTGCACAACAATACAGATTCTATAATTACTGAAATCTTTATTTATTCTTCTTCATTAAATAGGAAATTAAATCACTTTTAAACAAAAAAAATTCTTAACACGGTTATATCTTCTTTTTTTCAGATTATATCAATGCGAAAATTATTTATCACCATTAATAATAACTTAAACATTTATAAATATTTATCATAATCTTTAAATTATCACATTCTATTCTCACAAAGGTAAATTTTACACGTAAATTTTACACCGTGTATGAAGTTGACCGTGGAAGAAGTTGTACCGTGGACGAAGTAACCAGGGACGAAGTTGACCGTGGACGAAGTAACCAGGGACGAAGTTGACCGTGGACGAAGTGACCCGTATTCGCCACGGTGCTCAGCTCCTGAAAGTATGTAGCTCGTCCCGCAAAAGCAGGCCCGTACGCAGGGGGGAGGGGGGGGGGTGTGTGCGACGGGTGCGCACGCACCCCAATAAATCTGTCGAGGTCCGTAAATGCAAATTTAGATTGACGCTAATTTACTAGAATAACGTTTAAAACGAAAATAAAACATAGATATCCCTTCGGACCTTCACAAACGTACCACCCCCTAAAGAAAATCCTGCGTACGGGCCTGCTAGGGGTATACTTAGGACTATCGTGCAGCACCGCGGCAAGCGCAAGGGATAATAAAACAAATGACAATCATAAACCCCCAGATTGCATTGATAAAATGCTTGTATCCAATAAATAAAAACAAAACACAGTATACGAATTATAACACTTTACTTCTGTATTAAACCTGTGTAAGTTAACACATAACAAGCTGGGTCTGTCTACGACCTGTAGGTAGCTCCTTGGTCCAATATCTTTAAGAAAGCCCTAAACAGCTGGCTTAATTACAGTAACACCATTACTCTGGTTAATTGACCAATGGTCATCACGACACCTAATTAACAGGCTGCGTAATACGCAGTACTCCTAGTTAAACAAACATGAGATTAACATGATCTATTAGGGTGTGTAATAATTAATGGTTACAAAGAATCTCACACTAAATATTAATACTTGTTAAGCTTAACATCTAGATACCACTGTGATACATTAAGTTCGCAAACCAACATCAGTAAATAAACACTTTCAGTACATCATTAACTACATCAAAACACGTACAGAGCAGAAAACATATTTACCAATCTAGAGCTCCATCCTGTGTTGTCAAATGGTTCACACTGACTTTACAAAACAATCTAATCTTGTTTATGCTAAGAGCCCGGACATGGGTGTAGAACTCTAGGATTGAACATTTCTTAGGCTAACGAATACGACCAGCATGAAGAAATTGGTTTCTCAATAACACCTTATTGAAGATTACGTGACTTTTAAGTTACATAGAAACGATCTGTAATATGGATTAAACGCTATCCATGGTACATCAAACTACCTCTTAACATGATTTTTATGTTTGTCAGAGTTTTACAATCATACAGTAATTAGGTAAAAGTAAGCAAAATGCCTGCATTACCTTTGCTGTAATACAAACAACTCCTAAGGGACTCATTATCATGTCTTAACACAATACAACTAAATATCTGCAATTGGTAACCGAACAGATTGTAGATGATACTAATCAAGTGATTAGTAGCATTCCCTGTGAAATAAATACACAGTCTGCTAAAATATCTTCCTGGTAGGAGGTAACAGGCCTGATAAGGGATCCCATTGGTAGGAGGTAACGTGGGCCTGATTAGGGATCCTGTCAGTGATATGAAAGCGTGATCTAGTATCCCAAATGCAGCTGCACTTTTCCTCTAACAGAACAACACATACCATGGTCTTATTATATCAGTGATTGATCACTGGCTGGAGTGAGAAATACGTCAAATGGGTCTACTAAATGGGATCATTCTAATAACCCATCACCCTTTAAGCTGACTCTGTATCTCCAGCTAACACCAAACCAAAAGACTAAATCAGATTATACTGTAAATCATGAAATTAATTAAGCAAGATATTAATATGAGAAGTGTTATATCTATATTAACAAATTAAATAACAGACACATTTTAATTCTGAACACAACACTGTGGAAAAATATGGCCAAGCAAGATGCATTAATAAAAATACACATTTCTGAGAACAGGTATTTTGATGTATTAATTTCACGATTTACGGTATTCAGCGACACCTGAACAGCTCATCAAAACACTAGATTGTTCAGCTAAATAGCATGTTCCAAAACTACAACAAACAGCCCTTTGAACATTATGTATAATCTACACAATAACAAAAACCTATTTAAATTTGTAACTTATCTTATATGGTTGCTATCGTAAAACATTACTAGTAAAAAACATTTGGCAAGAACAAAAGTGATGAAAAACTTTTCACATGCTTTACCATTGAGGTATACGATTCTCAAAAAATTAAATAAATAAAATAAAAATGTTAAAGTTTGTTTATAAAAAGATGTTTGTACATAAAACTGTAATATTCAAAATATTTTCTTGAAAATTGTATTAAAATTAGTTTTAGTTTCATATCCAAACCCAGCTATCTCCAGAAAATGTTAATACTAGGAATGTAGGTGCTGTCTGTCATGTCACTGAGTATAAAGAACTATTAAGACACCAATGATTAATGGACAGTTACTTCAGATTATTAAATACCTTATGCTTTGTATCCCAAGTGATATAAACAACATGGACAGAGGCTATGCTTTATTAAGATCTTGAACACATAAGATTTTATAACTTTGAAATAAAAAATTCGACATAACACGTGTAATATCTACCACCCAAATATATCTTATCATTTCATGAAGACAGCCAACACAAAGAAAAAATATTAATGATCGAAAAACTTGTTTTGAGAAATGAGAAGCTTTCATATTTTATCAGAGAACTAGGCAGAATAACAAGCCAGTGGAAAACATGACACACCAGAAAGATTAACAGAACACAGGGGGTTAAATTAAATTACATTAATAACATATGGGTGTACCACTATTTGATAAAGCATAAAAGTAAAATTATAGAGATAATATTCAGTACTTGTTAACATATTAACTAATCAGTATAATTGAAAATAAATTGTTGTGAAACTATGGAGGGTTAAAGTTGTACATTATAATAGGCTATTAAAGTAGTAGTATCAAAGTGCCAGTACATACAGTATTTTACTTTCAGGCGTCATGTGTCTGAACTGCTGCCTACTGTTGCCATATTAGCCGTCTGTTTTCATTTGTTTATTTGTTTTAACTATTGTGCTGCATTTTTAAACAATCACTTCAAGGGGCAGCAACAAAATAGTCAGTTAGGGGCTTTTCTGAAAATCAATCACCTGTGCAAAATTAACACAGACTGTGACCTACATGAGATGAGTTGTGAATTTTACCATGAGCAAATTCGTCCTTATTGTTTTTGACTGTGTGACACTAATGTATTGTAGATGCCTGGTGTTAAAAAAGTTTAATTGGGCAATCATACTCAAAAACCTCTTAGTTAAATGCATTTATATCAAACTAAAACCATTATGATTATTTTAAAAGTACTTTATATAAATTACATGCATTACATTTTAAGACCACTTCTAACAAAACTTGACGAGCACTGGCACCTGAAAGTGTCTCCCCCCACCCTACACCCCACCCCAATATAAAATCCTGGTTACGCCAATGGGCAAGAGACCTCCCGTACATTGCAAAATGACACATTCTTAAACATATGATGTACAGCAAAAGCACTGGAATCTAAGCACTTAGATGTAATCACACATGAATATTATCAACAAACACAAAATTGAAAGCAATATGATAAACGATGCCAATTAGTTAGAAAAAATCTGACATAATCCCACGTCACTGCCACCTTGGAGTCTAAGTAGGTGCAGTTATTATATTTATAGCTTCCCCATACAATATTTTATCAAGATTAAAGTTTATTATGATGTAACTATGTACTACTTATGTGGTTTTCAATACTAAGTCTTGGTATATTTGTTCAGTCTAAATTGCTCAATAGTTTTGCTTGGTGTTTGAGTATTAACAAAATTAGTTTTTATATTGAAAAACTAAATTTGTATGAAATGAATTTATGATTGTTTTAAATTTTTATATTTCATTAACATATGAAATAAAAGTAATAATACCGTATTAAAATAGTAAACAGTTTAAAATATAAATTGTTCAGAACTTTTGTTTTAAAACTTCAATATTTCTCCAATTCATATTATAGATAAAAGAAATTAACGTAGTATGTTAAAATATAACACCAGTCATAAAATATCCAAAGCATATGCTAAATATAATAAAACATGCTATATGCTAGAGCTGAAAGAAAAGAATAAAGTTGGATATAAAGTAAGATGTTTAAAAATATTAATTTCTTTTTTAGTTTCATTTCTAGAAATTAATTACGTCGAATTAATTACATCTAATTAATCTCAAATAGATATATTTGAAGATAAAAACATTACACAAAAGAAAAGGAATGTGGATTTAATAGTGTGAAATATATGCTCCACTGTAGACACTGCTCTCACATATAATAGGCAGCAAGGTGTCTTTGAAATTTCCCATAAAAAAGACGGTATACAGCACATATGGGTGTAGAACAGGAAATTATCAACCTTGTCCACCGTACCTGGCAGGTTAGTGATTATTTTGCTCATGCGCTGCTCGCACCACTGACCAGTCTTGTTTTATATAATCCATTTACCTCATATACTATAGGTCATTTCATTCTTGAAGTAACTAAAGAGAATGTATGTTATTTGTTTAACTCATCTGCATATAAGCAAGGTTTTATGAACAATTTTTATTATTTATCATAAACCAACAGAATGAGCATCTAGTTATGCATGCACTCCTACTCACTGTGCAATCCAATTTACTATACTCCACTCGTATGAAAATATTAATGACAGGAAAATGATTAAATTTGTAAAGAATATTATGAACAACTATCGAGTCTGCTTAAGCAGAGTAAAATGTACGTTTAAATCAGTGTTTGAGCCATTGTTATGAAAAAATGCATCATGTTTTACATGTTTTCTATTACTTTTTAGCACAATGTTATTTGAGTGACCCTTGAACAGTTGTGAGGAGTAGGTAACATTGTCACTAATATTCCAAGCATTGAAGTAAATATGCTGGTTTTTGCTACAATACGTATTATTCAGTATCAGTATATTTTTGAGACGTGACCACATCAAATATGTGTTCGTCTTAAAGGGTGGATGCTGGATCGGGTGAGGGGGGACATATTATTTGTTTAATGATGATGTCATGAAACAAAATGTTTTAAAAAAAGTTTGAATATAAAATCCCACTTTAATATCCACAGAACATGGTCATGACTAACATGTACAGTACGTAATAAACCTTTTCATGTTCATTTCCTGATTGAAGTTAAATGGTATTTCACAATGCTGGAGTTAATATTTTTGATAGTGTGGGGTGGTGATTGTGGGGTGAGAGCCAGTACTAAAAAATAATCAAGAGCATGTCTATGTGGGCATGACAACTTGAGCCACATAAAATGGCACACACAATACATATGCTGTCTTGGCTGCACTTAACATTTCTACCTAATAATTTCAAATTGATGTAACATGACCTAGATCGATTTTGTTTATCCTGGATCAGTACAAGTACCAACCAAACGTCAGAATTTTTATCAGTCTGTCAATGTACATCACAATATTTAATAGATATAATGCAAACTTCACTTCAAATCATCATCCATTTTAATGAAAACATGTTAAGATAAATATTTTTTTATTACAACTTTTTTTCACTTTATATTGTTACTAATTTAAAATACATGAAACAGAGGGGTGTAGCTTATGATTTTCAGATGGTATGCAGACTTTTTCACCAGAAGAATAATTGAAAAAAAACTGTGTGCATCCCCCCCACCCCCATTTACTTCATATATTTTAATAAAACAAATATTTGTAATTTCAGTTGGTACGCAGCTGCATAACTGTGTATATGGAAGCTATGCCTCTGAAACAAGAGTAATAAAGTTTAATGAAAATGAAGTTACTTAGTAAAAGAAAGTTGCTCTTTGGACTAGAGGTTCTATTTTTTAACTTGTTCATCAAAATGTTTTCTCACATTTGGCATGCAGATTCATACTTTTTCCAACCCTGGCATAATCTCTGCAACACCAATTATGAACAATAGATTGGAATGGTTAATATCCCAATGGGTCTACTGAAGGATCGATGTTACAATTTATCAAAACTTTTCAGAATGCTTTACCATTGAGATATACGATTCTCAAACAGTTTTCTTCAATTAAAAAACATAATACATCACCTTCCATTGATTTTCCACCAATGCTGGAAATAAAATAAACTACCAAGAAAGCCTTGATACCTTGATCATTATTATATATAATTTTAGTTTCCAATCAATGCTGGTGTTCATAGAAGACTACATGATAAAAAAGAATAGCTTCAACTTTCCAATAGTCAGTTTTGCATTATGTCAAGCATTATTCCTTCTGCTCCAGCATATGATATCTACATAATACAACATTATGAACTCATTTCTAAAACATTACACAAGTTATTACATCATCCACTCAAATGTCATAAGTTCTCAATCTGATGAAATAAAAACCAAAAATAAATAACAGACAAATTAATAAACCTCATCATTTATTATCTGTTCAAAAATAAATTAAAATGTTAATGATCATCAGTATTATTTTTTATGAATCAAAACATTTAATTTCTAAAACACTTTGCAAATAAAACATTTCCCAATATTATCATTAAATCAACTGTTAAAAAAAGTATAATAATATGTACAAAATGATATTAACAAATAAATTAGGATAAAGATACAAACATGTTAATTTGTTTTACATTTAATATTATGTCATAAACATTTGTGGCAAAAAATACTCACAAATACCAAAATAATCTACAAAAAACCTCAACATATTTGCATCTTATATGCATGTAATAATAAGTTTATGTAAACTGTAGTAATTTTAACTTTTAAGATAAAAATATTTAATGTAAGTGAAACATTTCTCTTTTACTGAATACTGTGGGGGTAGGGGGCTGGGGGCACATGCCTCCTCCCTCCCCCACTTGTGAGACTTTTTTTTTAAACTTTAATGTTTGCCATTGTAACCAAAATCTGATATTGAATTTGTACCTGATCTGTCTATCCCCCACCACTCACAAAGTTGTACCTGCATAGTTTTAAGTTCCAAAACATTTGTACATTCCAAAAGAAATATTTGATGATTAAACATTTATAAGTACATGTACTAGTATCTGATTAAGCCATCAGATAAAACTATCAATCAAGATATAAAACTGTTATTTGTACTGTATATGTAATGTATAGTGAAATTTCTTTTTTAGTCACTGACTTTTAAAAAGTTTTATATACATATAATTAATATTCTAACTTATACTATTTTGTGTTGTTTATCACTGTGTATTCCAGTTAATATATTATATTTTTCTTAACAACTTCCACATTACAGATCAAATGAAAGCTTAATTCACTGATACGTATAGGTTACATGTCAATCTAAGAGGTTTATTTAACACTGTAATAGGCTTTGTGATCATCTTGTAACAGTAAAACTGATAGCTGTTTTAGAGCAATTTTGTCTTATCTTCAACTGGTGGCACCATTCTATACTCAAACAAAATGTGTTTGTTTTTTAATCCTATATAAACAATATATACATTTGCTGCATGCAATATTTATGGTATTTTGTTAGGCCATCAGGTTTGCAAATTAGTGATATTTCAAAGTTAATTTAAATTTAAGTTACCCGGTAATGAATAATAAATGAATGTGTTCATCTAGGGTAAATGAAAGGGTCAGAACATTTGCTAAACATTTTTGGTTGAGAATAACTGTAAACATATAAATAACATTTTTACAAAATCAATGTAGAAGATTGAAGATAAATTAAATGAATATTTACAAAATACTGAATTATGTTATCAAAATAAATAAAACAAATAAAAAATATTTTCTTTTCAGAATATACACAAAACAATAAATAAAATGGGTACATGTTGTTTGTCTGGATAACTTCATAATGTTGAATTTAATTTGCTGTTTTCATAGAATGGTTAGTTTTGACAAGGCCACACATACAAGATAGGATCGGTCAGTCTATGGTACAGTCACTCGTTTAAAGTAGAACTATGGAATGAAGGTAATCTGTTTTATCTTTAAGTTCTACATTAAAGGGTTGGGTCTGTCAACAGTCTTTTCATTCTCAGTGAAAAACTATATGATCACTGCATTGATCTACCTAACATGTGTCAGTTTATTTTAGCAGAAATTTGCAACATTTTATTATATACTTGTTGCATTTAAATCTATTTTAGCAGAAACGTACATTATTTTATTAATATACACTTATTGCATTTAAATCTATTCTAACAAAAAAGTAAATCATTTTATTAATATAATCTTGATGCATTTGTCTATTTTAACAGAAATGTACACCATTTTTTAATATATACATGTACTTGTATTTAAGTCTATTTTAACAGAAATGTACATCATTTTATTAGCATATACTTGTTGCATTTAAGACTAATTTAACAGAAATGTATATCTTTTTTTAATTATTATATGTATATAGTTTTTACTTGTTTTTAAATCTATTTTATTAACATATGTGGTATTTAAGTCTTTTAACAGAAATGTATATCAATACCAGTATATTAATATATGCTTAGTTTATTTTATCAGAAAAATACATGCATCATTTTATTAATACATACTGACTGTATTTAAGTGTATTTAAACAGAAATGTATGCTAGTTGTATTATATGTCTGTTTAAATAGAGTGTACATTGTTTTATTAATTATACTGGTTTTATTCAAATCTATTTAACAACTTATTTGTACTGGTTTATTAGTGTAAATTGGTTGTATTATAAGGTCTTATATGTCCAGTCTTGTTAACATTATCAGCCTGTTTCTCTCACAGCAGACAAAAGTTCCAGCTTTTTGGTCTACTTGGCAAGATTTTAAAACATTCAGTGCTTTTGGTGAAATGAACAATACTATATGAACATAAATAAATACTGATATTAGCAACATTGCCCATGTTTAAAGATCACTATTGCAATTTTCAGATGGGCTAGATCAGACACTGCTCTAAATCATCACTAAAAATTAATAAGAAAACATTAAAATGGCTATTATTATAAAATAATATTTAGCCACATTAAGAAAACAATTTGCGAAATTATATATTCACAAGAATAAGTTAATTGTGATTGTTTGGTAGAGCTACACTTAGAATATGTAAACTGTATCTAAATTATAATGATCAAACCTAATGTTTTCTTGAAAAAATTAGAATCTAATCAATATCATTCAGATTAAAGAAAAATTATTTTAAATAATTTTATAAATATTAAAATATGTAATATGAAAATCAACAACTTTGTATTATTTAAAAACTAAAATAATAAACCACAACCACTGGAATGTTAAAATAATCCATTTATCACAATATTTATACTTCAGTAAGTTCTAACAATTTCATTGTTAGAATTGTCAGTATAAATTTATCCACAAGATGTCTTCTGTCACTTATATGTTCTGAAATGCCTGATTATCTCTATTTTTTTCCCTTTTGTCTGACCTTTTTCCCCCACTATGCTTTATTTTTGCTGGCTTTACTTTATTGTTCTTATGGTGGTGAATGCAATATGCTACAATGCCAACAATAATAAGGAATGCTCCACCCCCAGCACCTCCAGCAATCATCATCATACTATTATCTTTCTTCTTTTGGACCTTTGTATTGACCAACAAATGGGTTGTCTGGGTAGTCTCTACAGCTCTTGAACTTGTAGAAAGAACAACAGTAACATCAAGGGTGGACCTGTCTTTACCTCCACTGTTGGCAACCAACACAGACCACTGACCATTACTTCTGACATCTGCATCTAGAACCACTATAGTTCCATTGTCAGTGGTGGAGTATCCACTGATACGTTCTGTAGAGTTAATGCTTAAGCCAGAAGGAGAACGCCAGTTGAAATCGGGAAATGGATCTCCTACTACATCACAATGCATTCTGAGACTGCTTCCCTCCATCACTTTGTAGGGACCTCCACATTTGACAATATTTGGTGGAACACAAATTATTTCTGAATTAGGTACATCAATTAAGGATCGATATCGTAGTTTTTTTGGTCCATAGCATACTATCATATCAGCAAGACCGATTTTCTTTGCACTCAAAGTCAAATCAGTAAAATTTTTCATCCATTCTAAATCACAGTTGCACTGCCATGGATTATCTGATAAAGACAGATGCTTTAAGTTAGACAAAGTTGATTCTAGGTCTTTTGGAAGAGTTTTTAAAATGTTAGAAGTAAGATCCAAGGAGTGCAGCTTTGGAAAACTGAATATGACATTATTTTGAATATGTTGTAAACTGTTGCCATGTAGATCTAAGACCTGAAGTGATGTTAAACCTTCAAATGTATATTTATTGAGTGATTTCAACTTCATGTTTCCAAGGTATAACTGCATCAAAGAATGCATTTGTGAAAATGTTCCAGATTCAATAGTACAATATTCATTACCAGAAAGGTCTATTGTTTCCAAAGAATTTAAACCACGAAATGTTCCTTGGCGAATAGTCATGATTTTGTTGTTTTTGAGGTCCACTCTTCTAAGTTGTTTCAAATCTTGAAAAGAATCTTCATCAATTTCTGTTAATTCAGTGAAAAAAATAAAGATTTCCTTCAAGTTCAAACCTTTAAAGTCACTCCTCTGAATCTTATTAAGACCAATCCTTTGAGATGAAGTTCCACTGACTATCAAAGCTGTGGCACTTGTAGGAATGTTTTTCAAGCTTGTTCCACTGCACCTGATACGGTCAGGATGGTTTTTAATTGGAACACAGTCTGACTGTGTTAATGATGCATGTATCATTGTTTGAAGGATAAGAAATCCAACCAAATAAAATGTTTTCATTTTAAATAAACACAACAAAAATACTATTTTTTTAGAAGTCTTTCCAAAATGTATGCGTAGATTATTTTAAATAATTGTTGTTTTGTTTTAGTTTTTTCCAGTGAAACTAAAAAATGTACACAGCAGAGTATTGAAAGACAACAAAAAGACAGTAAAATTTCAAATATCCAAATTCAAAGTGGTCAAATGGATGTATATATGTACTGGTTTAATGAACTTATATCCAAATAAATGGTCAAATGAATAAACACTCCACTCATACATGTACACTCCCTTACCTGTCAATCAAGCCTAGCTGGGTAGGTTAATAATATGAATATACAAACTTACCCAATCAGATTAAAGAACTGTGATGTTGCATTGAGCAGGATGAGTTCAGCATGTCCAGACCAGTAGCATACTTTTATTGAAAATGAAGTAAACAAATCAAGCACTTAATAACAAACTTAAAGTTTTCACAAGCACAATCTCTGACACATTTCTTATCAAATATTCAGTTATAAAATTTTGATATGTTGATTAGGTGGTTTAAGATATTGAAAACAAATTGCTGAATGTTTGTTGCTTTTACTTTAGCTTACAATGCTCATTGCAAGTTCTTTTGACTAAATGATCATTGTAACTGCTGTTAAACTTGATCTCTTTTAAAAATACTATTTCAAGACTCAACCGACCCACTTTCTCTCCTCTAATTTAAAATAAGTCTATAAAACAATTCAGATCAAACTGAGTATTTTGGGTTCCTTGTTTTGTATTTTATAACAGCTTAAAAATCTATAACAAGCTCTTGGTTGTTACATCATGTTGATTTTCTCTCTGTTATACATGCTTCATATTGTTTCCACTATTTCTGTTTACTCTATATATTTTTTTTTCTTTTAAAATAATATTACCTGTTAAGATTTTAAAGTGGCTGTATTTTTATGCAAAAATTTAAGTTTAACCAAATGTATGTTAATAAAAATTATGAAAAAAATGAAATCACATAATTTATTATTCAGAACAATAATAGTTGCAACTGATTTTTTAATGATTTAGGTCAGTTGATATGATTTCATGATTGTTTAGATAAACTTTACTTAACTCTTATCCTGCTGCATTGTTTTTGTAAAAATTTCATAATTTTTTTGACATGTAATTGTGTTTCTATCTCTTGAATTAGTTGACCATTTTAGCCCAAATTTTACAAACATATATTGTAAACAGTGAAAAAATTGCACATGAATTAAAGTTGCATCATTCATGACCAACTACAAGTAACGAAATTTACAGTATTTTCTGCTTGTATTGCTAGTATACCAATAGTCTCAAATAATGCAAAAATAACAGCTTATGTAAGTTGTATTATTTCCCCTGCTACTGAGGCCACCTCAATCAGTGACGACTAAATGGTAATTGTTTTGGCTCCCAAATATTTAATACAAAAGTCGTAAGCTGTACTTCTGTCAAATGCCAGGTGCATAATCCTTTTTATTCAGTATCAGATAATTTCTAACAATCATACTGACAATGAGGTGTATTTTACAAGATCGACCAACAGGGGAACTATAGCCCATTATTAAAAATTTTAATTTTTATTATTATTTATTTACTTTATTACACTAGTATAAATATTTTCTTTTTTTCAAGTGACAATTAGCAAAATTTAAATGTCGCAAACATATGCTACGGTGCATATACAAATAACACGTCGCTATATTAATATGGTTTATAGTAGTACAATGACACATATTGCAAACAAATGGTCACAAAAACTTAACTCTGACATAACAGAATTGTTTTTGTCTAAATGTTTTGAATTAATACAAAAAATAACTATCGACAGTAAAACACAGAATTTTCAATTTTTCCAATACATAATTATCTTCACAAATGTGGATTACAAGATAATAATATGTGTACTGTATCTTCTGTTTAAATGATGCTGAATCATTAGAACATGTATTTTTCCTCTGTTTAAATGATGCTGAATCATTAGAACACTTATTTTTCCTATATCATCATAACATTCTTTTATGGAAACAATTTTCAGAGTGGTTTGAAAAAAAAACCTTGCTTTAATGTAAATGTAAATATAAATATCAGATGTGCTCTACTGGGTAATTCAAAAGAAAGTTTATTTTTGAACAACTTACTTGTAATAGTAAAAATATATATTTATTATTGTAAATATTCAAAAAAAGGTTAAATTTTGATGAGGCTATTAACAGAATAAAATTTTATGGAAATGTTTAAAATACATCTTATATGAAAAGACTTTTCACTCAAAAATGGGATATTTTACAATTATAATTAATATTGGTTTAATTGATTCTATCAAAAATAATGAGTGGGGGAAAAAGAGGAAACCCATGTTTTTTCTGGGAGTGATTTCATATTATTAATTTAATACTCTTGAGAAAGCATTTTCATTCTTATCACTTGTGGTCTTCATTTGTATTCTATTCCTTTTCTTACTCATTTTTTTCTATTCTGTCTGCTTCTCTCTCTTTTATTACCTCAGATAAATATATACTAATATTATTAGTATTATTATTACTCTTTTATATATATTATTCATGTTTAACATTTATATATATTTAAAGATTATTAACTTTTTAATACTTTACATTTATTGTAAGACAGTGAGCTAAGGCATCCCAACCTTAGCACTGTCAAATGATCTGGGTGCAATAAAAAAAATATTTAAAAAAATTGTAACTCTAGAAAAACCTACAGAAAACAGCACCCAAAAATCTTTCAGTGATCTTTAATTACACCATACTTATATCAAATGGCTCTGCAAAAAAGTAATTAAATGAAACTAATTTATAAAATAATTATGAATGAGAATGAAGTGTTATTTACAGGATTTAACTTTTAACCAACAATTAAATGATTTCATAATTACAACTGGTTCATCAAAGGCTGTGGTATGTACAGTCCTGTCTGTGGGATGGATCATATAAAAGACCCCTTGTTTCTTATCACAAAGAGTAGCCTATGTGGCAGCAGTGGGTTTCCTCTAACTAAATATGTCCAAAAGACCATATGATTGACAAAATCAATGTGCTCTAGAGGCATTTAAATAAAACAAACTTTACTTTTGCTTTTTAGATTTCATAATTTTCTAATTTAATACTATTAAGAGAGATACTAGATAAATAATAAATAGTCTAAACATTTTATTCATAATATGAAAATTAAAGTTTTAGAAATTATACTTTTGGCCATAAACCTTACTGTGTAATGATCAGATAAAACATTCATGAAAAAGTTTAAGGCAAAGGTTTGTCAATTTCCATCCACCACAAAGACCAGATGAATATCAAAACTGAAGATGAGTCACATGCCTTATATTCAATAAAAATCATGACTTACAAGAATTATGATTAATCTCAGATGATTTTAATATCACCACCAAATGTGCAAATAATACCATTATAACAGTACTATCAAAAATGTATCAACTGTTTCATGCCATAATAATAAAAAAAATAGAGTATATGGCATTATTCACAAATGTCATTTAGAAAATCTGTATGAACATCCTCTTATTTATGTTACAGTTAAACATAAATATGACACAAAGGTTTTACAGTAGTCCAATCGATTATTATATTAGATCAAAGCTTCAAATTTGTCTTTGACTTTTCCCTTATCAATAAAGTATTAATGGTCAATAGTGTGAGTGCAATTCAATTAAGTTTCATCATGGAGGTATTTCCATGTATGTTGGTACACATAGTTATTTACGTAAGGACAAAATCCTGGGTTGATTAGAAACACAGATACAATTTTCTGTTATCAAAAGCTTTTCACAGACAGCACAGAAACTGAATGAATATGCACCATCTGTCTACTAAAATTAGGTGGATTAAAGCTTCGTGATTGGTTTGTAAGACGTAAATATAAAGCTGTATATCTTATTATCTGATAAGTAATAACCTCAGACTTTATGACGTGAGCCATTTCAATAACACGGTTGTGACCACTAGGAGGATGTTTGAATGTTTTTATGACATTTTTCATGTGAACGTCAGCAGACAATATATCACATTTACGTATTAAGTTAACCTTAGCTTGTTGATCAATGATTTAGGTATTCAAGTACACCATTATTTACCAATTTGTCAACTTCAATGAGATTTCTTTAGAAAATTAAACAATGACTAAGTTTTACCTGAACATTATCTTGAGAGGGTTTATTAAGTGTAGTGTTTACAAAAAGCCTATCAAGAGGATTTTCTAACTTACCGGGCATCAACCTAAAGATAAAAAGACATTTTTAATCATTAGGGACATAAGACAATGTAAGCTGTCTAACTAAATAGATTGGAAGTTTGAACAAGGAGGCCATTAAGGAGATAAAAAGAGAATGTTTGCTATAAAATAACAAAAACTTTGAACAGCATTTATTTCCCACTGTGGACAATGGTCGGTGTAGTTACAGGCTTATACAAATTACAAGATTGATTGCCTTGTTCATATGTCGATCATGCAGTTTTATTTCACATAACCCATTTTAAAATCAAACTAAGTTTACAAGAAATAAGTTTTATGGTCATTTAACTTATTATCAATTGTTTGTGTGTTTATTATAATTTTTTGTCACATAACAGTGAAACTGATCAACTGCCACTGTTAATCAAACACTTTTTAATGTGTAATCTCTCAAGTTAGGAAGTATCTTTTAGAAAGATGTAATCAAGACTCACTTTTTAATGTGCTTTTATAGATAAAATCACATCAAGAGAATTAATTAATGAATTATGTTCACATTTGAACAACAAAAAACACTTTTAACAAAAATAACTCCATATTTACATGTCATGTTATTGTGGATCATTATGTTCAGCAACAACTGCCTACTTTTATCAGTGGGTCACAAATACACATTTGAATAATTTTATAATTTATCATAAAATGTTAAACGCATACTCCCACGGACCCTTGACCGAATTAATTTCCAAATATAGAATTAATTTTAAACATAAACATTTGATTTGTCCATAGAAATACTTCATTCAACTACTTACATAACCACCTCATCTCGCTTTTTTTTTTCCTTTGAAGGTGTGGTGTACATATTTCGAGTCACTTGAAGGGTATTCCCCCATTAGCTGTTATTTTAAAACTTCTGAATATTTTTGTAGCTGCAAAAACATTTTGTACCAATTTATTTCACCTCACAAGGAGTTCCGATCTTGAAATTTGAAATTTTTGAATGTGCAAAAAATTGATTGCCTCGACATGGAATTCCCTACACCATGATTCAGTTAAAACATCTTACGTGATGTGAAAGCGAGATCTAGTATCATAAATGCATGTAAGTTTCTTTCGTAATCAATATTTAGAGCACAAAGACCCTTAAATTCTGTGGGACTATACCTTTAAGATATCTCATATTAATTTCTTAGCATAAATACTGGAACATTAAACATATAAATTATCTTTGAGAAAGGCAGTTAGTTTACAACAAAAGACAAGTCCTGTCTAGCTATATAATAGACACATTTGAACATATATATGTAATTAATACTACATTAATAATAAAACCAGGAAGGACCTTTAACTATTTAACTAAATACTTTGTAAACAAAATGATAATGTCAAATAACTAAGTTGTTTGGTAAACCAACCACTTCAGAACATTCGTCTATACTTAACTTGGATTTACATTACAAATCGAGTTACAGATAATACTATAAAACTTACTAATACCATTTCAAATACATTTAACTTGTGATAAACACAAGAAAAACACTGTGTTACAACTGACTTATGGAATGATTAACTTTCCTATGACTAATAAACTGTGTGTTGATTTTAAAGAATGTATAACCAGTGGCAGATTTCCAGACAGTCGTTTCATCAAATTAACAATAATGTCCACTTTATGCCGTATTGATGAAATATATGTCTTAGGAACACAAACACAACACATATATATTTAGAACTAGCTGTTAATGCAATGCCTGGCAATAGAATTCCCTTAAAATTAAAAGTTCTGAAAATCTTTTATTTTTAAATAAGTAATTTTGTTACTTAGATATTTCAGGAAACATTGTTTATTCATTGGATATTGGATGGTGTTTTGCCATCAACATTCTTGTTACTTAATAATCAAAAACAATTAATATAAATATTTTTTTTAATATGCCATTTAATTTTTAAATTTAATTCATTTAAATACTTTTATTTAAAAAAAAAATTGATGCTCCCCGTCCACCTTCCAAGATTCTAGCTAAGACAATTTATCAAGATGGTTCTAAATAGTTAAAAACAAAATATATATATATTTTTTAATATTAAAGGATGTCAAAGCAAGTAATATTTAAATATAATAGCAAGAGAGGTGTAAAACAAAAAAAACAAAATATTTGAAAATGTAATGACCAATAAACAATACCATAATTACCATCCTGATAACCTAATTAATGCTTTCAATACTACACATGAACAACAGTCTCGATTTGAGGTGTGATGAAAAACTTAATCTCATATTCCTATGTGATGATGACAGAAAATGTTATCTCACCCCCCACAAAACAATGATATGCTTAATATAATGTACTAATGTTGACCAACCATCACAAGAAATGACATTAAGAAATGTGACATAGACTGACAGTCATAACTACTTTTATGCATTTGTTAACATTTCATCATATGCAGCGTGTGTAATTTATATCATAGCCTTAAAATGTTGTATAATTTGTGTTTTAAAACAAAAAAAAGAAACAATTTTAATGTAGAAGATATAGTTTGTGTTTGTAAAATTGATATTTAAACCGTATAACATAATGTACAAAGTTCACATGTACAATACTGGTGAAATGGTGATGGCTTCAAAGAAGAGGAACAGACTTAGTATATCATATAAAATATATGTCTGGCATTGGTTATGGTTACCGAATCTAATGTTCTGTATCTTACCGTCAATTATGCAGTGGAATGTGGCAAAAAGGAAAATGCTGACAAATCTACATTTGTGTGACAGTTCAGTTAGTAAAACCACAGAAACTGTCTATGCTTAGGGGTCAGTATGCATTAAGGGTAATTCTTGATAAATATTTTACGGAAACATCTGCTATCCTCACTGAAAATGATTTAGGAGATAAATCAGAATGCATTTTCAAATTGATGAAATGGACATCTTAACAGGGCACACCCAACCAAATTTACTGTAGTAATATGTGATTTAAACTCCCAGTCCCAAGCAGCGACATCTCAAAGAGCATCTGCCATTACTTTATTGTGGGAGGAAATGCCTAGGGAAATCACGTCCCACCAGAGTGTGTCTTCACTGAATGATGGATTGATGATTTCTAAGATGGATCACAACCAGGTTCAGCAGGTGAAATGTCAGATAGTGGGTGGTCAAATAAAGACATCAAAATACCACCTTAAAAAATATTTAGTAAAATAAGCAAATATACCAAGTGACAAAAATTCTTTTACAAACAATTATTCTTTTTGAAGGAAACAAATCACATATTTTTTTGACTCTGTTAATGGGCATAACAATATTATTTGGGTTTCCACCTCATTCTAGCCATATCATCCAAATCTTGGATGTTGACGTGTTTGAGTCATTCAAACCTGTGTAAAACAGGGAATGTACCATGTACAAGAAAAGGAAAGGTAATATTTATTACCAATTTGGTCCTAAATGGGAATCCGCACAAAAACAACTGAGAGTTGTCTCCCTGTGCATTTGTAGATATGGCATCAAAACAAGTATTTTTAATTAAAAACAATATATTTTCAGTTTTTTGTACTCCATATACATCCAAAATTAAATAACAAAACAACGTAAAGTTAGAGAATAATGTTTATTCAGGATCCACATATCAACAAGTACCTCAAATATTGGGAGTGTGATGCTACTCACCAAAAGTTGTGTTTGGCAAACTTAAGTGGCATATTACTATCTGAATTGCATTATGTGGTCCAAGAAAAGCAAGGCAAAGCACTAAGTGTTGATCACTGTAACAAGTCTCAAAATTAATGAACTATAATATAAAATTAACATATCTTAAACGAAAAAAGAAAAAGGAGAAAAAGAAATAATAATAAATGACAATTTATATTAAAACATTCAGTTACAAAATCACATCATCTTCTTGAAAATCTAATCAAAGTTACCTTTTCTTGTAGGATCTTTGTTTCTGTGTAGTAATCAACTGGTTTTACAGCATATGGTAAGTCTTCAGTGGCATTCTGAATATCTTTTCCTTCATATACCACACTTGCACTGCTTGTCAGAACAAGTTTCTATAATATAACATTCCAGACATTAAAACAAACTGTTAGCAATTAACTCAAAACCAACATGTTGCTTTCTGATTGTCATCTACCTTTTCATTGTCTTTTAGTTACATTTTAAAGAAGAGATTTAAATACTGCTGTCCTGACTAGTCTAGGACAAAAAGATATTATTTTGGTTTTATAATCTCACAATATTTTAAGAAAAGTATATCTAAATAATCTTGAAATCAAAATATTTTAAAAAATGATCCTACAACTGACCTACATGTAAATCATTAAAACATCTTACTTCAAGAATTTTAATGACTTTTTTCATTTTGTTTTCTGGCAGACATTATATCTTGCCTGAATGACAGGAATTCCAGCCAGTTTTGTTTCCTGTTCAGTTAACATATTCAATTATTACTATCCAGAATAATAAATGATCTGCTTTTACATTTTTTCATAATTTTTATTAACATACATTTGGTTAAACTTAAATGTTTGCATAAAAAAGCAGCCACTTCAAAATCTGAACATCATTCTTAACATAATAAACCTAAAATAATAAATCTTGTATAATACATAGTTTTTGTAAATGACTTTATAACATTTAGTTTACTACACATAAAACGTTTACTTTTACTCCAGCTTTCTTGCAAGCAGCGATGACTGTTTTTGTGCCTTCATAGTTAACCTTGAAGAAAAGCTCCTTATTGTTGCTCAAAGGAGATGCTGTGGCACAGTGGAACACACAATCTATTCCTTCCATAGCTGGAAGCAAATCCTAAATAAACAGAAGATCTACCTGATAGTGATAGTAACCACCCATTTTATTCCAGGGACATATTCAGAGGTGTCTCAAATAGAAGTTGGCAGCATTGGGAAAAGACAAACATTTAATAGATCTAAAATAATAATTTCCCTGGATTACCTGTCTTGACAGTATATTGTAACTTTCTTACACATACAATCCAATATTTTGTAATGCATCAATTTTACATTTAAAACCAGCAACTAAATAGAGATCTAAATATAAGTACTAATTTTATCTATAAAAAGAATTAATTAAAAAAGATTTTTGTTTTAATCCCATACATTAGCGCATAATTTTTGCAATTTGTATTCATCTTGGTGGCTACTCAGTCTGGGTTTACATTTGCTTCTGTTGGATATTATTGGGAACTCAGTCTGATTTGATATTTGCTGAATAGAGAGACCTCTTAAAAAGATATACTCAGTATAAATAAGGTTAGATCCATAACAAATTAGAACAGAATTATTATTATTTTACAAGGCCCCTAAGTAACATATTAAAAATCTTTATCATCTTTGTTCAAAAAATGATACCACTGCATTTAGTTGCAAGTGTCAAGCATTACTGAGGCTCGTTCCATTTTCGCTAGCATCAAGAACCATTTATGGGAAGACAACTTTATTAACTCAACTCATTCCAAAACAAGAAAATGAGTATCTTCATATAGCTTACTGATAAGATTTGATCATCTATAACAATGACTTGTTTTTTGTTTTAAAGACTCCACTAAAATAAAAATAAATAATAATTTTTAACAATATAAACCTACCTGCAAGTTGCACAAACTTCCAACATAAAATTTAACATTTTCTTTTTCAAATGTTTTGCGAATATCAAAGATGGAAACATCATAGCCTTTATCCATCAAACCTTCACAAAGGTGTTGACCTAAGAAGCCACATCCTCCGATAATAAGGCAGCACTGGTGTTTCTGTGAAAACAAAGAGTATTGATGCTGAATACACTAAAATATAAATTTATCGAACCTAAAATTAATTTAGAGGATCAACTCAAATCTAAAAAGAAAGAGGACATTTATGCATGACGAACACAACAGAAAGCCTATTATAAAAGTGACCAACAAACATTTAATCAATGATTTTAAATAAAATAAAACACATAATAAAAAAAACTTCTTTTTTTATGGAGGGGGTTTGTATTTCAAAATGATATAGCAGAAATTTAACAATCATGGAAAATGGCGGCTTTTCATTTCAATGATTTTGCTAACATAGTAACTAGTAATCAGGTGACAATATTTCGAAATCCGAGGTAACTGGAAGTCGCTTCACATGGTTTTTACCTAGGTAACCGATAGTTCGGTTACGTGATTCATAGTTGCATAACCCGTGGGTTACCTGATTGGTTACCTCAAAGTTACATTGAAATTATGTTTTAAATACATAACTTTTAGCTCAAACAAAGTTAAAACTGATTACAAAAGAAAACAATTTATAAAACAGGTTTTTTTAATGTTTGCTAAAGTTCCAGATAATTTGTTTTCATTTCGTGCTGTCCAAGCTACTTTCACTTTACCTACAGTGATGTTTCAAATGTTTTTATTAAATCTCATTCTGCAATGTGGGTATTTTAAAACTTTTGAAAGACCTGTTTACGTTAAAACCATTTTCAGCATTTGTAAAATTATAGGCAATCCAATATTATGTCAGCATAATTATA
>JAULBS010070043.1:0-21896 GCA_032355785.1 Symmetromphalus regularis | reverse complement strand
CCTTTGATGAACCAGTTGTGGACCACTTGTTGGAATGGAAAATAACCCAAACTGCAGATGGGTCCACTGAGAAGGATTGACCGACGACTGACCGGTTCACAGGTGGACACTACCATTTGAGATACTAACATAATATAAAGACAAAATTAATAGAAAGCAAAATTCGGTTTAAAACATTTTAGTGTTCCAGTAGACCTCAGTTTGGGCTATTTTCCGTTCCAACCAGTGGTCCACAACTGATTCATCAAAGGCAGTGGTATGTGCTGTCCGGTCTGTGGGAAAGTGCATATAAAAGATCCCTTCCTGCTTATTGGACAGAGTAGCCTATGTGGCAGTAGCGAGTTTCCTCTAAAGATGTATGTCAGAATGAACATATATATGACGTCCAATAGCTGATGATAAATAAAAACCAATGTGATCTAGAGGCGTCGTTAAATAAAACCAACTTTACTTTACTTTTTTTTAACCAGTGTCGGAAGATCAGAAAATGGCTGTCAATCAATGAAATGATAAGACAAATATTGAACCAAAATTCATTTAAAAACTTTATGATCACCTATTTAACAAAATTAATAGAAACCAAAATTTGGTTTAAAACATTTTAGTGTTCGAAATGTGCTAAAGTGTATGGATATTTTCAGGATGAAGATCTCGGGAGTTACTTGCTACAGATGATACGTACAGAATACACGCAGACATGATGAAAGTTTAATTCTTGTAAGCAAGACATTAAAAATCCAGCTGGACCAGGCTTATGTCTTCGTGGAAAGAAAATTGCCCACGTGCCGAATCCAAGCAGTTTTTGTTGGATGACATACAGCATGCGCGGATGAAGGATTTTTTTAAAGAAGGGTCCAAATGTGATAGAAATTTTCACATCCTTCCACTCGCAAAATGTTTTTTTTTTAAATGCGACAAGATGAAGGTTCTGGAACCCTGTACCCCCCTCTCTCTGCATCCACTACTGTACAGAATCGTGTCAAGGCAAACCTGATGATTGAAGAAATCCTCTAAAGTATATTATGTCGCAGGATTCTTACAGGAATATGGAAAATGTGGAAAGTTACAGATTTCTGAAAACTTATTCCAGCTCGGTGAAGGTACAAGAAAACTGATGTTTATATTGTAAAGTATTTGAAAGAAATGGAATATATTTTTTTAGAATGGTTGATCATTGTCGAGTTTTCGCCAACAAGGCAATAAGGATTTTAACAGTGCGAGATCTCCCAGTGTACGAGATTCCAAGCAAGTTAATCAACTCGATTTGTTTGAAAGGTTTTTCAAGAAGTATTGGTAAATGGAGGCCTAGGGTTCTGAAAAGTTATGGAATTATTTTCTGCCAAAAGTGTATGAACCTTCTGTAGATATAACAAAGAACATTAAATGTTGTGTTATTAAACATGTGCTGTATATTTATTGCTTTCTACACAAAAGAACGGCCATGTAATTTTTCTTAGCACTTGATTATGTATGAATAGATCAATCTTCAGGTTTTTACTGAAATTTCCAGGTTTTTGGGCTTCAATGTCCAGGTTTCTAGAAAAAAGTTTGTTTTATTTAACGACGCCTCTAGAATACATTGATTTTTATCTTATCGGCTATTTGACGTCAATCATAATGTCATTCTGACATTGATTTAAAGATAAACCCACTGCTGCCACATACGTTACTCCTTCCGATAAGCAGCAAGGGATCTTTTATATGCACAGTCCCACAGACATGACAGCACATACCACGGCCTTCGATAAACCACTTGTGGACCACTAGTTGGAACGGAAAATAGCCCAAACTTCAAATGGGTTCACTGAGAAGGATCGATCCGACAACCGACCGGTTCACAGGCAGACACTCTACCGTTTGAGCTAGATCCTGGTCCTTCAGGTTTCCAGTACCTCGAGGTTAAGAGGTCTGCAAAGGAAGTAATTCAGTAATTCAGTTAACTATTATTTGTTTTCGCAGATTTTTTTCGATATGGTTCACAGGCCGCATAAAAATTGATAATCAACATCATTTTCTTTTTTTGTCTATTGTTTGTTTACTGATGTCACAAAGCTGCAAGATCACTCAGGTAACATGTAAATACTCATCGTCCTCTGTTCCACAAGCCCACAGTTCTATTCTCTAATCATTGATTGCGAAGATTGTATGTAAGTGTGTGTGGGAGTGAGTGGGTTGGAGAGTTTTACTTAATGTGTATATATTGTTGAATACCACACGTAAATCAATAAAAAAAAATAATTAAATTTTTTTTTTATTTTATTTTACTTATTTTTAAAGTTAGGACGAAATTACAGAGGCGTAAACAAAAATACAGCTAAAGGGGGTGGGGGTTCATTTTCGTAGCCTTGATTTTATATTTGGTGGGAGGGGTTGAGGACAAGAGCAATAAGAGGCTGTTAGGTTTGCCAGATGGGAAGATATGAAAGGTGGTAGGGGTGTGGGGTGGTAATTAATGCTTTGGTAAAACTGAGCTTGGATAGAGAAATACCCACTTCCTGACGTCACTTCCTCCGTCCGTTTCATTGCGAGTGCGCTCTCAATCCCTACATGGACAGATTGAAAGAAACGCATACGCTTTAATGGAAACGGTTACACATATTTCAACTTGTTCTTATTTAAACGCATTAATAGAATCGCAGCTTGACACGTCCTTGGATCTGTTTCTGACAAGCTATTAGTGAAGGCCAGTGAAACTTCATAAAACTACGTGGGTAACTCATAAAAGTGCAAAGTTTGTTTCAGTGTCTAACGCGGGTGACACCATGAAATAGAACGTATTTTATCAGAGGCGGATTTGGGGGGGCGCGCCCCCTAAAATTTAAAAAATATGATTTTTTTTTTGCGTAAGATCGTGATTTTTCACACGAAATACCCCACATTTTTTATCAAGTTCGCCCTCCCCCAATTTGAAATCCTGGATCCGCCCCTGTTTATGGTGTCTGCAATCCTAAAACTAGAGAGTACATTACAGTATCTATCTGGTAACAATCTTGAAATAGATCGTACATTATCGGGTTCGGCGCAGTCCTTTAAATATTGGGAGGGGGGCAAGACTGAATGGAGGTGCCACCAGTCAATTGAAGGGCGCGTACAACGTACTCCATGAATGTAAATATTCCGCAGATTATTGGATGGGCAAATCCCCCCACCTCCTACTTACAGTGTCTTACAAGGGAGACAATTTTGAAATAGAGGGTGCGTTACACTGTTTAATGTGACTTACAATGTTGAAATAGAGTGTACGTTACAGCGTTTAATGTGACTTACAATGTTGAAATAAGAGTGTACGTTTCAGTGTTTAATGTGACGTACAATCTTGAAATAGTGTACGTTACAGTGTTTAATGTGGCTGACAATCATGTTACAGTGTTTAATGTGACTTACAATCTTGAAATAGAGGGTACGTTACAGTGTTTAATGTGACTGATAATCTTGAAATAGAGGGTACGTTACAGTGTTTAATGTGACTGACAATCTTGAAATAGAGGGTACGTTACAGTGTTTAATGTGACTTACAATCTTGAAATAGCGGGTACGTTAAAGTGTATAATGTGACTGACAATCTTGAAATAGCGGGTACGTTACAGTGTATAATGTGACTGATGATCTTGAAATAGCGGGTACGTTACAGTGTTTAATGTGACTGACAATCTTGAAAGCGTACGTTACAGTATCTAATATGGATGACAGTCTCCATGAAATAGAGCGTTCGTTACAATGTATAAGGTGGGTGGCAGTCATAAAACTATAACGTACGTTACAATGTCTAACATGGGTGACAGTCTCCACGAAGAGCGTACGTTACAATGTATAAGGTGGGTGGCAGTCATAAAACTATAATGTACGTTACAATGTCTAACATGGGTGTCAGTCTCCACGAAGAGCGTACGTTACAATGTATTATAAGGTGGGTGGCAGTCATAAAACTATAATATACGTTACAATGAAAACATGGCTGACAGTCTCCACGAAGAGCATACGTTACAATGTATAAGGTGGGTGGGAGTCATAAAACTACAACGTACGTTACAATATCTAACATGGGTGACGGATTAAAAAATAGAATATGGTTAGTACTCTAGCTTAACCGTAATGAGAGACATTGTCATCAAACTAGTGTTAGCCTAGTTACTTAATGTCACGACCCTTGAGCACTCGTAATATTTTCTCAACGTTTTATCACATAATGTTTAGTTTGTCACTGTTGAAATGCTTGGTCTCTTGGGACGAATGACACGGTGGGCGGGATGTGGCTCAAAAGGTAGCGTGTCTGCCTGTGAAGCTGTCTGTCATTCGATCGTTCCTTCTCAGTGGACCCATTTTTTACAGTTTGGGCTATTTTCCGTTCCGTCCAGAGGTCCACAACTGGTTCACCAAAGGTCGTGTTAAGTACTGTCCTGTTTGTGGTGCAGTGCATATAAAAGATCCTTGCTGCTGATCGGAAAGAGTAGCTTATGTGTCGGCAGAGAGTTTCCTCTGAAATAAAATATGTCAGAAAGATTGACGTCCAATAGCCGATTATAAGATTAAAATGAATGACCTCATGATTGACGTCCAATAGCCGGTGATAAGATTAAAATCAATGTGTTCTAGAGTCGTCGTTAAATAATTATAAAACAAACTTAACTTTAATATCATGACCCTTGTGCACTCGTAATATTTTCTGATCGTTTTATCACATAATGTTTTTGTTTGACATTGTTAAAATACTGAGTCTCTCGTGAGGTATAGCACGGTTCCGAGCTATGAAACGTGATGAATACAACCTTTAAATTGTAATTTAACGTTTTTATCTGTGACGTTTTGTTTTGTTTTCACTGATTTATGAGTTCAAATCGCAATGGAATGTATTGACTTTTTTCTTGTGTCATTTAACAAAGGGTACTTGATCTAGACTTGCTTTGATCTCAAATTGTTCCAGGTTGCGTCTTATTGTCTTAAAGTCATTATCTTATTCTAATCTCTATGATTAAACACAGTTCATAGAACTATCAGGATATTTCTGTAAAGTTAACATTCTAGTTTTTTTATTTTCCTTCTGAGTACCACAACAATGTTTGGATTTTTTTTTGATTTTTTTTTTTTTTTTTTATTTTATTATTTTTTTTTTTTTTGCGTGGGTGCTCTTTAATTACTTTCTCTAAGTGAAAAAAAAATCCGACTTTCTCATGAAAGAGTGGCAACAATGTTGAAATTAATTTTACGCCCTCTTATATTATGAAAGTTGGACTCAGGGACGGTTTTAGGAGTTGCAGGGCCCAATTGGGAATAGGTCAGGCTCTGCTAGAAGGCAGTTTTACTTGCCATGGCTACACAACAAAAATAGCGCCGTACCTTTAACGTACATGAAACATGTTTTCATGTAAATAGGCGGGCGTACGTTTAATGGCGTAGCTTCCATTGAGGCAATGTGGCAACTGCATCACTAGATTGTTTTGCAGAAAAAGAATTAATGTGATTAATATAATAAAAGTTGATTAAAATACGAGAAATAAAAACCTTTGTCAAAGAGTTGCCTCACAAGAAAAAAGACCCAAGCTACGCCAATGCCGTTAAACATGATACAAGTATGTTTTACATATAAATGTTAAATGTACGTTAATGACATAAACAATAACATGAGAAGGGCTTCTGTAGATATATATAACTTTCTCTGTTTCTAATACTATGGACACTATCTTGATTGCTAAGGAAGGTATATTTAATTGTTGTTTTTTAAATATCCAATGGAGCTGGACGTGGCTCAGACGGCAGCGCGTGCCCTTGTGAAGCTGTCAGTCGTCGGATCGATCCTTCTCAATGAACCAGATTGCAGTTTGGGCTATTTTCCGTTCCAGCAAGTTCATCAAAGGCCGTTGTATGTGTTGTACTGTCTGTGGGACGGTGCATATAAAATATCCCTTGCTGCTTATCGGAAAGAGTAGCCTATGTGACGGCAGCAGGTTTCCTCTAAATACATATGTCAGAATGTCCATATGATTGACGTCCGACAGCAATGATAAGATTAAACTCAATGTGCTATAGAGGCATCGTTAAATAAAACAAAACTTTTATTTACTTTACTTTAAATATCCATTATACATTTTTTAATCAAAATACCTAAAATCCTACAAATGCGACTTTTCTCATTACTTTAGACAACTGTTTTATGATTGCTAAGAACGCCTTGCTGATTACTAGGGAAAGAAACACTATAAATACTCTTATGTTAAACGTATGTTAAAAATATGTTCAAAGAAACGTATGTGAAATATATGTTTGCAAACATATGTTTAACAGAGCGTATGTTATAGAGGATATTATATGAGTGTCCATGACAGACGATGTTTACGACACGAGTGCCTAAACTATCATATTTCCCGAGCGAGTGCGAGGGAAATGCGATAATTTTGGCACGAGTGTCGTAAACATCGTCTGTCTTGGACACGAACATAATATTCTGTTTATTACCGTAACACTGTCTTGCTAAATGAACATTCCAGTCATTGTTTACCAAATTACGTTTCCTTAACGGCGGAGTAATGTGTGTTCATTGATGTCTTCAAAACGTTCTTAAGTGACGTCATAAAGTGACGTTAGCCAATGAGGGAAAAATGCACTCTTACGACAGCCAATCATTAAACGACAATTCTGGGAGGACAGACGATTTTTATTACATATGTAATAACATACGAGGGAAATCGTACGATAAATATTACCCATGTTATGCTGTACCGCGTAGGTAATAAAAAGTGTTACGTTCTAGTACTACGTCATACTGGTACGTAACAGTTTTGATGTCATATTATTTCGCATAGTTTGTTTCCAAAAAATGCAAAACGATTGGTTTCATTTTTGTTGTTAGTTTTTTCTTCGAATTTAACTTAAAATTGATAATGGGTAATAAATAGAATATTAAACTTGCTTCCATTTCACATCATGTTTATGTCCCTATTTAAATAATTTTCATTGTCACTCGCTAAAGCTCGTGGCGCAGTTGTTATGCTATCAGTCTCATGGATGGTAGGTACTTGGTCAAATTTCAGTCGAGGCATGGGATTTTTAATCTCAGCTTCAGCTCCATCCCAGAATGAGTGCTTCACAAGGCTCAGTGGGTAGGTGTATACCACTTACACCACCCAGTGGTCCACAATTGGTTTAACAAAGGCCGTTATATATGCTATTCTCTCTGTGGGATAACGCATATAAAAGATCCCTTGCTGTTTATCAATAAGTTTTGCAGCATTAGTGTGGCAGCAATGGGTTTCATCTCTCCTACTAACACTAACCTCTGTCCTGGACAGACAGCACAAGAAGCTGAGTTGTGTGCCCAGGATAGCATACTTGAACCTTAATTGAATATAAGCATGAAATTAAACATTATAGTTTAATGAAGGGTGGGGAAGGAGGTTATTTGTGTGAAGCTTTTACTACAGATACAATCAGTCATCTCAAGTAATGGCTTACCTTTTGACTGCTATAAATAATATCTTTTACCATACAGCAAGGAACAAAATACATTTTCTCTAACCAATGTTAAAAAATAATTAGCAATTTTGGTAAAATGTATAGCTATAATTTTCAACAATTCGCAGGCTACTTCTAGCAAGCTTTGTGACAGTACATTAATGAACTCTAACTGTGCAGTGTCATCAAAAATCGGAATATGTGTGTGATATACTTTGATATCAACAGATGTGTATCAGGTACATGTAGCATTGGTTCAGAGAAAAAGTAGTGTTTCGCATTTTGCTTTAAACAGATAATTTTGAATCGCAGTTCGTTTTTTTTTAAATCACAAATTGTGATACGACACTGGTTATTTTATGTCTTGCACAGTACAGCTAGAATACTGGAACTTCAACATTATAGTTTAAGGAGGTGTGGGGGGGGCTGGTGGAGGTTATTGGTATGAAGTTTCAATATAGAGAATGATGTAGAGCAGGATTTAGCTTAAGAGATAGAGCATCTGCCTGAGCTGAGAATGGTTGTCAGATCAATCCTCTTCAGTTGACCCTTTTGGGCTATTTCTTGTTCCAGCCAGTGGTACACAACTGATTTAACAAAGACCCATTGTGTGTATTGTTCTGTCATTGGGAAAATGCATATAAAAGACCTCTTGTAATAATCAAAAAAGAGTAGCCTGTGTGGTAGTAGCAGGTTTCTTCTTTGAACCTTGCATCAAAAATAGTTTGACATCTAGTAGCCACTTTTTAACCAATGTGCTGGGGTGTTGGTAAACAATCCTTTCCTTTTTTCATTTTGACTGTTACAATAGCAAAACAAATGCAAATGTTTGTTCAGATCCAGTTTAATCAAATTACACAACAAATTAATTCATGATAACCATTCATGCTGTGGACACTTTATACTTCTCTGCATATGCCTCCAGTAAGCAAAACAACCAATGTGAAAATATTGTTAACTTTTATTCAATCAAACATTGCAAATTAAATTTATGCTTCTTTTGCCATTCAGTATAATATATTTTGCTCTACAGTACAGCCAGACTGTTGGAACAGTTACTACGACATTATACCGAGTTTAACTGGGAGGTTATGGGTGTGCAGTTCCAACATAAAGAAACAGCCAGCATGTGCATTGTAAATGACCATAGTAATATATAGGTTTTGTTTTGCTTTCCTGGTTCTGTTATAACAGTTACTGTAATAGAGCTGTTAAAAACACAGGGTGGTCCTTTGTTCATGTTTGACTGCTAAGTTTGTGTCTTTTACCTTGGAGAAACCAAAATACACTGAGCTCCAAAACAGATCCATATATATTTGGTATAATATCTTTCTTGGTACAGAAGTTTGGATTAGACGAGAATTTTGGAAAAGGGAGTTCCAAAACAAATTATTGTTCGAATGTGGGGGAGAGGGATTCTAGATTTAATTATGACTAAATTATAATGGGTAAAAATAAATATTGGTATCACAAGTTGAGGTGGGACTTGCAGGCCTGTACGCAGGATTTTCTTATGGGGTGTGCGTTTGTGAAGGCCCGAATATTTTATTTTCTTTTTTAACGTTATTATAAATGAGCTTCAATCCAAATTTGCATTTACGGACCTCGACAGATTTAGTGGGGGGGTGCGTGCACACCCGTCGCAACCCCTCTGTGTACGTGCATGGATTGAACTCTCCCACTCCCAGGATTCACCTATAGGTTTCTAGACGTAGTCTATAATAAGTAAACACCAGCATATATATTTTTAAGATCATAATTTAATTTTTAAATAGGATGGTATCATTAAATAAGTAAACACCAGCATATATATTTCTAAGATCATATTTTAATTTCTAAATAGGATGGTATCATTAAATGAATAATATTATATTATAAATTATTTGCTTGTCAGTTTACTTTCAAAAGAAATAATCAACAAAAATAGTGTTTATTCTATTTCTGTTGCTGCTGTGTTTTGTACAAAACTTGCTGATACAATTTTGTCAGGTCATTGTGAATATCTTATAGGCATTAGACATGTTTATGGACATGACAGATGCAGGTTTGTTTGGAGTGCACTGTACTTTGGAGATGAAACGCTAGATTATCTATACATCTCATACACGTAGGTATCAACTTTTTCTCCCAACTGCTATCCTGTAAAAAAAGGGAGGCATATTATACATGTGTATAAAAATACACTTGGAGAAAAAACAAGCCTGATCCAATTTTAATCAAATTGTGTCTGTGAGCTTGATAATGGATTGAGATATTAGTTTATTACTGTGTGTAAATTTTTAGTTGGAGATACAATGTCATGTGGAATAAAAGAAGAGTTTATGTGGTTAAGTACAAATATGTAAGTACATACATGTAACTGTATATACAACATTATAAATATTATAAATGTGCATGGATTTTATGATGTTTTTTTTACATCTTTATGGCAATTTATTATTTTTATAATTCAAATAGATAAAGATTTTTTTTTGGTTTGTTTTGTTTAACGGTACTATTAGAGCACTTTGATTTATTAATTATTGGCTATTGGATGTCAAACATTTGGTCATTTTGATACGTATTGTAGTCAAGTGCGAGCCAGCCTCCAACGGGTTTTGAAGCACTGTAGTCTGCTTGAGAGACCAACATTTTACCGCTGTAATAGATAAAAAGAAATAAGGAGAAATTTAACTTCCATGTGCATGTATGCAAAGGGATTTTTTTTTTTAATTTAAAGAAAATATAAGATTAATAAAACATATATATATTTTATTATCAGGATTTTTTCTCTGAGAGTTTCTGTTACCATATTAGCATGTTTAAAATAAAATTAAATACCTGATCTTTGTTTTTAATTTGGTGTAGTGGTACCTGTAAAGTTTAATTTTTATTATTTTGTAATAAGTTTAGATTATATCATGGGGTGGCAGAACAGAACATAAAGGTACATTGGGACATGATCACAACATCTGGAAAACAGTGGGGCATTGTCACAATCTCTGGAGAAATAGTTTTAGACACAGTTTGAAAAGAAACTTCCATTTTTATTGGTTTAAGTTCAAGAATTTTTTTTATCGTAATATTTTTATAGTAACAATAGTGTTTTAATTTTTTTTATATAGTAACAGTAATGTTAGATTTTTTATAGTAAAATTTTTATTGTAACTAATATATATTTTTTTAATTTATAAGTAACATTTTTATAGTAACTAATGTTTTTGTCTCTTTTTATAAGTAACGTTTTTATAGTAACAGTAATGTTTTTAAAAAAAAATTATAGTAACAGTAATGTTTGTTTTTTTTTGAACATTTTTATATTAACAATTTTTATGAATTTATTTTTGATTGAGTGATTCAGTACAGGCAAGAATACTGATATTTTTATTTTTTACTTGGCTTTAAACCTATTTTGCTTCAGATTGTAAGTAGCTGCTGAATGGAATATAACATTTTATGTATATTCTGCATCTTGTCATGTTTTAAAACTGTCTTCATAACTGCTACTTCTGTGATATATTACCATCTCTGGAATTTGTGTCATTTCTCTAGCAAAGCAAGTTCTTGTCTATAATTAGCCTGTGAGTTGAAAATTCAGTGTGGAGTTACTTTATATATTTTAATTGCTCGTTGTTGCTTTGCCTCCCGTCTAAGTATTAAACTGGGAGTAATTTACTATGCAGTTTGAAGCCATTGACAGGTTTGTTATGTTTTCTAATTTTATTTGCAAAAGTATAAAAGAAAACATCAATAAATTAAACAGGACGTAATCCCTTTTACACTATTAGTGAACATTCAGTGCTCTGTCACTGATGTATGTGTGGTGTTTTGAAACTCATTAGATTTGTTATGTTCAAGCAAAGGTTAATCAGTATTAGTCAGTGCATCAAACTCTATTTTGGCAAAAATGGATCTGAGCTCTTTTGCATTTGAGTTCTTCCTTTGTGGAACTACATGTATGTGTAAATTTATCCAGACTGTAATTTATAAACTAACTCAAGGAAAGGTGAAAAGTAAAGTTTGTTTTATTTAATGACGCCTCTAGAGCACATTGATATTATCTTATCATCGGCTATTGGACATTCTGACATATTTATTTAGAGGAAACCTGCTGCCGCCACACAGGCTACTTTTTCCCATAAGCCACAAGGGGTCTTTTATATGCACTGTCCCTAAGACAGGACAGCACATACCATGACCTTTGATGAACCAGTTGTGGACAACTGTATGGAACGCTCAAAGAAAGGATTGTTTATTTAATGAAACCTTGGGAAGTAACTCATATCAGTTTTATTTATTTAGTAATTTACATTGTTTAATACAAATATTCAAATGTACCTAATATTGTTTACATAGAGCAGGTGGGGGGTGTTAAATTATCTTTTAAATGTTGATTCTTATCCAGGCCTCACAGACCTCGACATAGTTTTTGTTCTAGATAACTCATTTTATTTTTGCATAAGCCATTTACAGTACAATATATGTGTACTAACATTGAGAATTATTTAATTACTGACTGGTCTCAAGTGTAAATGTCAACAATTTAAGATGGGTTATGTAAAACAAGGCTTGCACAAGTCATATGTAAATGAAATGGTTGTTCTTGGAATTTGGAAAATGATCAACATTTAAAGCATACTAATTTATTCCTCAACTATTTAGCATATTTAATTTTGCTTTATTTATTATATCAGTGTGTTAAATGTGTTTTCAGAGTGGCCAATATGGCCACAGGCCTACCAAACTACAAAGTGATTCTGTGTGGAGAATACGGAGTCGGCAAGAGCTCCATCTTCCGCAGGTTCATGAATAACACTTTTGTCAGTCAGACAGGGAAGAAGTCGACCATTGGACTTGATCAGAGTTCTCGAGTTTATGAAATTGGTGGCTCAGAGGTCAAGGTTTGTATATCATTCTGTTTTCAATTTTAAATTAAATTTTTGTTAAATATATTGTTATTTTGTTATTATTATTATTTTTTAGTTTAATGATATAACTAGAGCACGTTGATTTATTAATCATTGACTATTGGATGAAAAAAACAACCCAGAGAATTCTGACATGTAGTTACATGTATCAATGGAATTTTTCCATTAGTAGCGAGAGATCTTTTATGTGTCTTCTCACAGACAGGACAATATATACCACAGCCTTTGATATACCAGTTGTGATGAGAGCAGGATGTAGCTCAAACTGTAGAGTGTCTGGCAGTGAACCGGTCGGTCATCGGATCGATACTTCTCAGTGGACCTATTTGCAGTTTGGGCTATTTTCCGTTCCACCCAGTAATCCACAACTGGTTCATAAAAGGCTGTGGTATGTGCTATTCTTATCTGTGCGACGGTGCATATAAAAGACCCCTTGCTGTTTATCAGAAAAGTAGCCTATGTGGTGTCAGCAGGTTTCCTCTAAATACATGTCAGAATGACCATATATGATGACGTCCAATAGCCGATGATAAGATAAAAATCAATGTGCTCTTGAGGTGTCATTAAATTAATCAAACTTTACTTTTTATTTGGTTGTGAAGAAAAAAGTCAGAGATTTAGTCCTGAGGGGGTTCGATCCTTCAACCAAAGCACCACAGGTGAATGAGCTAGATCCCACACCGGTTCTATTTTTAGTCTCTGTGTATTATGTAACTTTTTGTGAGCCTCAGCATTGGACTATCAAGCTGAAAAACTACCGGTCTCCGTGCCACAGTGGTTGAGCTATTGGATATGAAGCTGGTAGGTACTGAGATCAAACCTCAGTGAAGGCATAGGATTTTTAATCTCTGTATCGGCTCCCACCCAGAGTGAGTGCTCTGCAAGGGTAGGTGTATACCTCTTACACTGACCAGTGGTATACAATTGGTTTAACAAAGGCCGTGGTATGTGCTATTCTGTTTGTGGAATAGTGCATATAAAAGATCCCTTGCTGTTTATCGAAAAGCAGAGGGTTTCGCGTCTCCTACTAACACTAACCTCTGTCCTGGACAGACAGCACAGGAACCTGAGTTGTGTGCTCAGGACAGCGTGCTTGAACCTAAATTTGATATAAGCACGAAAATAAATACAACCAACCAACCCAACCAGTTTAAAACCCGTTGGAGGCTGGCTCACTCTTGACTACGTGTCAAAATAACCAAATGTTTGACATCCAATAGCCAATGATTAATATGTCAATGTGTTCTAGTGATGTCATGAAACAAAACAAAAAAAACCCAAAAAAGTATTATGTAATTGCTGATATGTCATGATATGTACTCAGTTTCAACAATGTATTTTAAAAATGGTGACAGAATTTGACGATACACTGTTCAGTGTTCTATTTTAATACTTAAGAAATAACTCAAGATTTATTTATTTATATATATATGACCAGTGTGTAACAAGATACAAAATATGAAGTCACTGACCGAACTCAAAACAATTAAATGTAACACTTCTAAAGACACCCCAGCTCGTTGGTTAGTCAGTGGTTATTATGTGACAAACTCACACTATTAATTTTGTGACTCATGATCTAATTATGTATACTTGGTTCTATTTTAAGTCTGTATGCTTTATGTAATTGCTGACACTGTATGTATGTATTCAGTTTAAACAAGACATTATGTAATTGATGACACAGGTCTCAGTACATATTCAGTTTAAACAAGACCTTATGTAATGGGTGATGACCCAGTTTTGTCCTGTTTTTGATGCTTACCAAATAGCTTATGATATATACAAGTTCATGTATATATACATTTGTATTGTCATTGTGTAAGGTTTTTTTATTTGACTGTTTATGTAACAGGATAAAGGGCAATTGATGACGGATACGTGTACTTGAAGTAGTGGAAAATAATTGTTATAATAGTGTACAGTATTTTGCTCATGTAAACTTTTCATCAATAAATTCATGGTACATGCATCATGTATATTTGGGAGAGGTTTTTTTTTTTTTTAAATTTAAAGTGTTTTCAATGGTAGGACATTGAATTCCTAAGCTGAAGACAGTCGTTCAAAACCTATCAGTGGCTGGCTTACTCTTTGATTACTTGTTAAAATAACCAAATGTTTGACATCCAATAACCTATGATTAATAAAACAGTGTGCTCTAGTGGTGTCGTTACACAAACAAACAATAATATTAAAATAAAATTAATTACAAAAATGTTTTGGTTAATTTGAATAAAAATGCATGTACATCTACATGTAATGTAAATATTTAACATTTAATGTTTGTTATGTAACATTTTATTTGATGGAGCAGGTTTTAACATTTAAAAATGGGTGTGTGGTTAGGGTCTCAGGTTTAATATGTTTATAAGAATGTACATGTATTTTTAGAGTGTGGTGTAGACAGACTGCCTCAAGTTATCTCCCTTTAATAATATGAACGTTTCTCTTATTTTACAGTTAATATTATAGGCTACTGCTTAGTGGTGGTATGGAAAGAATGAATTTTATCACCAACATGTACTTCAGTGGTACACAAACACTACTTCAAATAATCTCCTTTTAATATTTTGAATAATGTTTCTCTTAATTTACCATTAACACGGTCGGATCGATCCTTCTCAGTGGACCCATTTGCAGTTTGGGCTATTTTCCATCCAACCAGTGGTCTACAACTGGTTTATCAAAGGCTGTGGTATGTACTGTCATGTCTGCAGGACGGAGCATATAAAAGATCCCTTGCTGCTTATCGGAAGGAGTAGCCTATGTTGTGGCAGTGGGTTTCCTCTATAGACATATGTCAGAATGGCCATATGTATAACGTCTAATAACCGATGATAAGATAAAAATCAATGTGCTCTAGCAGCGTCGTTAAATAAAACAAACTTTGCTTTACTTTTTCTACTAAAAATTATGGGAGTCAGTGTGAGTAAATTGAATCACATGTTGAGGTGTAATTAATACACAGGGTGGTAAATATGATACGTATCACAAATATAATACTACGAATATTACTATTTATTCATGAATACATCTAAGAAGAAAAACCTGAAAAAAACACAATTTTAATGATAATGAAAACAGCTTAAAACACGATTAACTGAACATTACCATTTTGAAGTTCAAAATCCTGAAACAAAATTTGCATTGTCGAAAAATCAAACTACATCAGTTTGTTCACTTCAAAAATTAGCTCAACTTATAAATGGATCAATAATTATTATTTTATTTTTTTTGTGACACAGGGCTGTCAGCTTATACTCAAAATCAACTAATAGACAAGTATATACAGTACTGCATGCCATAGGATTTCACGGTGACAATCATTACCGGTAGCAAATCGGTACCATGTCGTCAAAATCATGGAACCGAAAATTTCATTTCCCATGATTTTTGTATCATTGCTGCATTATTTTGGATATCCGAAAAACAGTTTGCAATGGGTTCCCATGATCCAAAAGCATGGAACCAAAAAAAGTGTTTCCAATGAAATTTGAAATCCTATGATATGGCCTGTACTGGTTTATATCCATTGGATAACATGTACATGTTTATGTTATTATAGATGCATGTTTTATTTCAAATGTTATTTCTGATGAAACCTTGGTGTTAATCAATATCTGTTATGGATGGTACAGACATGCAATCTTGACTGCATGCTTGCTAATTATTTTGCATGTATTTTAGCATGTGCCACAATATACTCAACAAAAAAAGGTTTTCTAATTGCAGGCATGGTACTGACAAAAAAAGTTTTTTGGGTAACAATTTTAACTCTCATAATAAAAAGTAGAATAACTTTTACACGACCATGTGCCATGCATAGACAACGATGACTGCACATGTGTGGAAGGTACCACACACTTCCTCTTCCTCTGCCTTAGCCTTTGCTGCGTTAAGGCCAAACTGCCAGTCAGACTTAGTCTAGGTTTTGCACTTCATGTGAAACCAGTGGAATTGCTACAAGTATGGGAGCGGGATCTAGCTCTAACGGTAGCGAGTCTGCCTGTAAACCAGTCGGTCGTCGGATCGTTCCTTTTCAGTGGACCCATTTGCAATTTGGGCTATTTTCCGTTCCAACCAGTGGTCCACAACTGGTTTTTCAAAGGTCGTGGTATGTGCTGTCCTGTCTGTGGGATGGTGCATATAAAAGATCACTTGCTGCTTATTGGAAGGAGAAGCCTACGTGGTAGCAGCAGGTTTCCTCTAAAGACATATGTCAGAATGACGATATGTATGACGTCAAATAGCCGATGATAAGATAAAAATCAATGTACTCTAGAGGCATCGTTAAATAAAACAAAACTTTACTTTGCTACATGTACTTGGCGACCACATATGCTAGCCTGTCCTGAATGCAAGGCTAATGCACTGACTCCACAAGAATTCATGCATTGAGAATATAAAAAGCAAGGAATTTTTTTCTTCTATTTAAAAAAAATATATAAAAAAAATTGATTTTCATGGATTGTTTGTTTAATGACACCCAGCATATTGTTTATACAGTGGCTGTTAGGTGTCTGACATATTATGGTATTCAGTGACATGATCTTTAGAGAAAACTGCCACATAAGCTTCTCTTTCTGATTATCTGCAAGGGCTCTTTTATATGTACTTTCCCAGACAGGATAGCACATACCACGATCTTTGATTTCTTTCACAGTATAAATTTTGTTTCAGGATTTTGATAAACCAGTTGTGGACTACTGGTTGATATAAGTAGCTTAGTGTGATTGTGATTGTTTATACTGCATGTGCTACGTATACTCAAAAAAAAATATTTTCTAACGTTTCATTTACATTGATTAAATGTGTGAGCCTCAGTTACCCAGTGGTAGGATATGAGATTCTCAAACTGAAGACAGTGGTTCAAAACCCATTAGACCCTGGCTCAGACTTGACTACATAAAAATTACCAAATGTTTGACATCCAATAGCCAATGTGAACCAGTCAGTCGTTGGATCGATCCTTCTCAGTGAACCCATTTGCAGTTTGGGCTATTTTACCTTCCAGGCTGTGGTATGTGCTGTCCTATCTGTGGCACGGTGCATGTAAAAGATCCCTTACAGGTTATCGGAAGGAGTAGCCTATGTGGCAGCAGCAGGTTTCCTCTAAAAGACGTATGTCAGAATGACCATATGTATGATGTCCAATAGCCGATGCTAAGATAAAAATCAATGTGCTCTAGAGGTGTTGTTAAATAAAACAAACTTTTTACTTTCTAGTGGTGTCATTAAACAAAGCAAAACCAAAAAACAATCAAAAAAGAGCAGATGACAGAAAATTATCAGGCAGCCACTGAAATATGTGGTGGTAATCAGCACTGCCATCATGAAATTACCATAAAGTCAGTTTGCTGTACCATTTTTCTGCTGTCACAAAAACATAAATACATTATGGACTGAGCTAATTTTCTTGAAATTGCCATAATGATTGCAGTGACACAGTAAATGGAATTAGTGATAGGAATTCTCATGTACAATCGCAAAATCTTGTAACAACAAAATTACTCAAATTTAAGTATGGCCATGAGAACATTTACTAGGAAATGCCACGTTTTACAATTGAGATTTGCCAGATTTTTTTACAATGGGGATTTACCAGATGTTTCACAATGGGGATTTGTCAAAGTTTTACAATAGGGATTTGCCAGATGTTTTACAATGGGGATTTTGTTTTTCTAAGCCTCCTTGTATGAGATTTACTTGTGTGTATAGTGGTGTCATTAAACAATAAAAAAATTGTTTTTAAATTATATACATTTACATGTATCTAGTACTGCCTCAATGGTCCAGTGGTATATGAAGCTGAAGACAGTAGTTCAAAACCCATCACAGGCTGGCTCGCATTTGCTGCAATTTAAACAAATGTAGCAGGTTTCTTCTGAAGACCATATGTCAAAATTACCAAATGTTTGACATCTGATAGCTGATGATGATTAAATCATTGTGTCCTAGTGGTGTCATGAAAGAAAATAAAAAATGAGTTATGTATGTAACATACTGACTCCAGTCGTGTATTTTGCCTAAAGCAAGTGGTATCACAAAAAGGAAAAGATTGTTTGTTTAACGAGACCCCAGCACATTGTTTATTCAGCAGCTATTAAGTGTCTGATATGTTGTATTTTGTGATTCATGGTCTTTAGAGGAAACCCACTACCACCACATAGGCTACTCTTTCTGATTAGCAGCAAGGGGTCTTATATATGTGCTTTCCCACAGACAGGATAGCACAAACCACACGTGGCTTTCGATAAATCAGTTGTGGACCACTAGTCAGTATAAGTGGTTTACACCTTCAGGTATCCATTGAGCAATTGTTGGAGCACGTATTAAGATTAAAAAGCCATGTGTTGAGATTTGATCCCAGTACCTACCAGCTTTGAGACCGGCAGCTTAACCACTGCACCTCCGAAACCAGTTCTGTGGCATCACAAAAGACAATAGTATACAATTTTAAAATAACACTTACACGTCCCTAAGTAGAGGAAATAATAGTGTAATTTGAAAATAACACAAAAAAAGAAGAGTAAAGTTGGTTTTATTTAACGACATCTCTAGAGCAGATTTATTTTTATCTTATCATCCGCTATTGGACGTTAGTCATATGGTCATTCTAGTCATATGGTCATTCTGTCTTTTTTTGTAGAGGAAACCCACTACTGCCACATGGGCTACTCTTTCCGATAAGCAGCAAGAGGTCTTTTATATACACTGTCCCACAGACAGCACAGCACATACCACATCCTTTGATGAACCAGTTGTGGACCACTGGTTGGAACGGAAAATAGCCCAAACTGCAAATGGGTCTACAGAGAAGGATCGATCCCATGACCAATCGGTTCACAGGCGGACACTCTACCATTTGAGCTACATCCCGCTCAAAGTATGCATCAAGGCTAAAACAATTAAATATAAATTTAAAACAACATCCATTGCAATTTACTTACATGTAAAGTACATGTACTACAGGTGGGAGGATCCAAAAGAGGGGTGAGAGAAAAGACTTGGGTTCTAGACCCCACCTCAGCTTGCATTTAATATTTTTTCACATTATAATTTGGTCATTATTATCTTCAGACCCACCCACCTCTCCAGTATCAAAAATGCTTTATATATTAAAAACAATAATAATTGAGTATTTCTATATTGACACAATTTTTTTTATTTCTCAAAGTCTTAGAGCTTATGAGATACACGTTGAGGTGTACCATGAACTTTACTGGCGCGAATATATGCCAATGGGTGTACAATTCCTATGCCTGCTTATCGTCTACCTACATGAACATGTATATCTTCAAAAAGTACATTTTAACAAACATGGCTCACTCTTTTTCACTTTACCTCATTAACCATCCACCCACCAGGGTAGTGAGACGTGGGCCAATCTTCTGACACAGTATGCCACCCAAAAACATAGACAGACCCTGGCCCATTCCTGACATTGCAAATATCCAGATACTTGAAGCATATGTCAACTCAGCTGGGGAGCTGTACTCTCGGATATATGATGTCACGTAGGGCGTCATGTTTCCTAAAAATACAATCATGTACGTTAATGCGGTCATACTAATGAGTGTCCAGGAGAAAAAATTAGTGCCCATGGATAAATGAGTGTTACCAGTTGTTTCTTGTATATATCCTCTTATCAGATATCGTCTCATATGAAAAAGCAAAAGAAATGTCTAATAATGTGTATTTGACAATATTGTATTAGTCCAACAAGCTTCCAGGGATTGAGTTATCTCCCTTCTTCCATCCAGCACTTTGCATGACATTCTAAGGTCCTGATACAATGTTGTCAAATACACTTCTTTTTTTTGACATTTTTATATGAGAGGGTACCTGATAAGAGTATATATGTAAGAAACAACAGGTAACACTCATTTATCCCTGGGCACTCATATTTTTTCTCCTGGAAACTCATTAGCATGATCCCATGCATGTGTATACATTAATTACAGAGATCATAAAAATAAGGTCTACAGAAGAAACCTGCAGCCACTACACAGACTACTTATCTTGAAGGATCTATTCACAGTGATCAGTTAATAACCAGCACTCAATAATAAATGTCAACCCCTGCAATTAAGAAAATGTCCATGGCAAAATAAATGCTGTGGAGTAATAGTGTATGTGACATTTTTCACAGCAATTTTAGCGTAAACTTTATTTTTAATAATAATAAAAAAATAAACCTTGAAAAAAAAATGCTGCAGAGATTGAAAAAATTCTGCAGCAATATCCACACTGATCATTGCTGAAGGCAATTTCAGAGGCTGAAGTGTAATGATTTGTTTTTTTAAGTGGAAAGGTCAGTCATGTCAACCCTCTGTTTTTGTCAGGAGTAACCAGATTTTTCACCATATTTCTTTTTCTTCTGATATAGCGCAACTTTATAAGCATTTTCTGGAAGTCAACAGAACAGATGACAAAACTAATTTACATCTGAATTTTAATTTACAAACTGATGACTATTTTTAGAAGCAGAAATTTACTACCAGTGATTTTTTTTTGGTTTGTTTTGTTTAAATGGAGTACATTGATTTATTAATCATCAGCTATTGGATGTCAAACATTTGGTTATTTTGACATGAAATAAAGTGTGAGCCAGCCTCCAATAGTTTTCAACCATTGTTATCAGCTTGAGTCCGACGTACTACCGCTGGAACACTACTAGTGAAAAATGGTAAAAGATCTGTCACAGAATTATTTATTTTAAAATTAACTGTCTTAAAACGAAAACTGCTAAACAAAATTAAATTGTCAGTTCTTTGATCTTTATTTTACAGATGGAAACCGTATTAAAATTGCTATTACATAATAAACTGTGATTTCACAAATACATTCATTCGAAAAAGAAGAAAAAAAACTTGTTTATTTAACACAACTCTGATAATGATACTTTAACTACATATTATAATATTCATTAGCATATGTTATGAAAATCCGACTTCGATCCACCTGTCTTTCAACAACTATTATTTTTAAAATCAACAGGCAGGGAGTAAATAAAGTAACTTTTTCAGAAATAACCTAAATAAAGATTAAAAACCAACCAAACGTATAGACTGTCCCTAGTGATAAATGCACCAAAACACCCCCGAGAACCACCAGACACCCCCGACATCGTCGGCTGACAGCCATACCCGTACGTATTGTTGTAATTTCTCCCTTTTCTTTCCAGACACCTTTTGTCAATAATAGTAAATTCCGTCTCATTTTGGAAGAGGACCAAAGAACTCCGTTCCTTCTGCAGGTGTCCGAAAACAAACGATTATTATTCGCTTAAAACTGAAGCTTTATAATAATTTCTAAAATATTTTCGGCCTAAATATTGATTAAGGCCAAATATAACTGGCTTTACTTTTTCCTAGAAGTTTGATTTGCGAATTTTAAACCTGCTGTATGACTTTACATTACAATTTACTCGCTCCCACAAAAAGTTACAATAAGTGTTAATTTGAATAAAGTTTGTTTTATTTAACGACGCCTCTAGAGCACATTGATTTTTATTTCATCATCGGCTATTGGACGTCAATC
>JAULBS010070032.1:0-21897 GCA_032355785.1 Symmetromphalus regularis | reverse complement strand
TAACAAAGAAAACAAATGGTACTTGGAAGAAAGTTGGCGATACGAGAGGTTGGCATTAAATCGGGGGGCGATAAATCAAGGTTATACTGTATATCATAAAGTATTTTATTACAAATGATAATTTCAAGAAACTTTACATTGAAACCTTTTTCATTTACCCTTATATTACATATAAAATGAGCTGTTTATTGTGACTTTTTAACTATTTTAATAAAAAAAACATTTTTTAATATATTAAAATAAACAATAATAAACTAAATATTTATGATTTAACATTAAAATTAAATTAATGCATATAATTTTAATAGTTATTAAACAAGATAACGTGTGTATGTATATATACACAATGGCAGATCTTGGAGCCCCAGAGGCCTGCCCCCACACGTTATATTTTGCGATTTAAATAACATTTTAAAAATTATTATTATTATTTATTTTTTTAAATGTTAAAGAATCCGAGGAATCGGCATTATATTATTGCCTATCCGTAATGGATTTTCTGGATCTGCCACTGTTATATATGTACACACACACACATATATATATGTATATGTAAGCTCAGTAAAATTACCCCTCACTTATAATTTTTGTCTTAATTTGTTTATACAGAGCCAGTATGTTCAAAATGTAGTTTAAAATGCAGTTTACATGAAAGAGTCATGTGTTTTGCCTTTAAGAATGACGAAACACTGTACAGTATAGTTATGAGTTAAGATTAAATTTAACTAAACTTCATATAACATTAAGTATGATTATAAGCATTGTATTTTGTCAAATGAGACAAATGAATACAAGTAGTTATGATTTAAAGTTAAATTTAATTAAATATCCAATGATAGGAAATGTATTTGGTCAAATGAAATACAGTAGTTATGATTTAAGGTTAAATTTAATTAATATTAAGTAATTATGTCAGCTTAGCAGCCGTGTATTCCTTGTTAGTGTGTTGCCTGGTGGTAAGTTTGACACTGCTTTTATGTTTTGCAGACGCCGACTTTATAAAGTAGCTTCGGCACTCTCAAGTCCCCGTGACCCAAAGTCTTCATGAGCATGATCTACTTAGCCATTTTCTCTCCATTATTTTCTCTTGATGTTCATCTTCATTTGTCTTATTGTTGGACCCCTGTGAGAGACTTGCACCAATAGGTAAATAGAATGTGGTCTGTTTCACACATTGGGTATGAACTGTTTTAATCAGAACTTCAGTTTGGGGCAATGTCAGACAACAAGTTCCTTATGCATGTAATGATTTTTGAGATAACAAAAAAAGTTTATATTATCAATATTTAAAAAAAATTAAATTCAAAGCAACACAATGTAAAACTTCAGTGGTTATTATAGCATTTTAGGTAAAATTCTTCATAATTTTAACTTCCTGTTATTTTTAAAGTGATAAACATAATACAGCACCATAATAAAATAAATATGTGGAAAAGTTATAACTAAATATTATTAATTAATATATAGATTTATTTATAGTATGACCTAATTAAACTGAACTATCTAATTACTATTATAATGATCACTGATGAGTCAGGAAATACAAATTAAAAAATAGTAAAATCTTGTATAATAAAAAATATTGAAAACCCAGAACCTTTCCATTTATTTCTAAAAGATATTTTATAGTTTTGTTCTAAATTGCTTCAAATTAATTTTCTCCCAAAACAATATCTTACCCGAGTAACTATATCACAGACTATTGAAACATTTCAGAAAATATGCTTTTTAAACAAATTAGAATCTAAATTTGATGGTTAGTGATAAACCTCAAACATTGAACATGTATAAGACACACACTTTTGGACATCTGTATCAGTTGGTAAAAGGCACAAATTTAATTGTGGACCCTGTAAGTGCTTGCTCTAACCTCTTAATAGTATGTGTATTTTGATTTCCAGATAATTTACACTTTCAAATCTGTTTATAAACATGAATTTGTTTGTAGTATGGGGTACTTTTTTCCAGTTTGAACTAAAGAATTATCTGTAGCATGTTGTTTTGTTGTCATTTAAATGTTTTTTTTTAGATCCCTAGGTTGGCCTTTGTGTGCTTATTTACTGAGCCACTTTCTTGGTGTGTTTGCTTTGCAAATTATAAATAGTTGCTTCTACACCCTTTTTATATCTGAATACCACACATTTATCTGAGATGGTTGTGCTTCTGCTTCTTTTTTTATGTTTGCATGTATCAAATGTAGTTGGAGTAATTTTCAATTTCTGATGTTTGTACAAGTTGAATATCTGTATAACTTCATATTCTATTAGCAAAACAAAATTAAAATGTTTGAGAAAGTTGTAGGTCAGAACATAATGATACTTGTATTTCTGTTTGCATACCTTGAATTAACAGTAGCTGGTCTTTACTGAAGTGATTGTCAACTGTCCCAGTAGCTTGAGCTGAGTTTATTTTAGGTCAAGAGGTTAAGATCATGTAGCATAATTAAATTCCCAATTTATAAATATACTTGTGTGGAATTTGGTTCCTATTGCTTTAAAGGACATCAGATAAAAAAAAAAATCAAATTTATGATATTTACATTTTGTATTATTATCATTTAAATTCAGATCTTTATATTTTGTGTTTACAAAAATAGCAGATGATTAAAACAAATGATTTAAAACAAATAAAAAAACAAACAACACAGCACGTTTAATTAGTAGCTGTTAAATGTCAAACATTTGTAACATATGGTACACAGAAGAAACTCGATACCATAGGTTATTTTTTTTATATTAGCTACATACGTGGACTTTTCCACAGAAAGAGGGTCACATATCATAGCCTTTGATATGCAAGTTGTGGACCACTGGCGGATACAGGAAATATCCCAGTGTGTCTACTGAGAGAAAGCAATCTTATGACAGATAAAACCTTAGCAGAATGCTCCACCACTGAGCTACCTACTGCTGAAGAGTTGATTAACAATTCACATATTTGTATTTTATGTTCTCTGTGTTATGACATATATTTCAGCTTCTTTTTTTTCTAGTAGAACTTTCAATTTATTGCTTATTAATAGACAGACAGTACTCTTGTTGTTAGCGATTTAAGTAAAGCTATTTATGCCTTTAAATGCATGCATAAAAATAGCTTTTTCAGTTAACATTGAAAAAAGTAGCAGTTACTACATTTGGTCGTCTATCATTTGGTTGGAAGATTTTAATGATCCTGTTAACCAACTGATAGTAAAAATAAAACCAGCATTGCAAATATAATTAAAAAAATATTCTTGTTTGCTTAATTTCTTCTATTTTTATTGGATAACAATCACAAAAATGTACTTTGTATTTCTTTATAAAACTAAAATACATAAACTATGCTTTTTTTAAGGTAAATTAATACATACATCTGGTGAACTTCCCTTCTGAAATAATATTCTTATGTAATTAGGTTTAGGCTAAAGTTCTTAACTTATTTTGAGAAAAAAATTACATAAATTAAGCAGTGAAAAAAGCTACATATATATTTGTTTAATTATTTGGTCAATCCCATTCTTTTTTTTAATTTACTTTAAAAAAAAAAAAATCTTTAATAATGGAATATTATAAAAAGATAACAAAAAATGTTGCTAAAATGTATTTGAAAATATGATTTGCCATTAATGAGATGTAGCAAAATTTTCAGGTCAAAGTAGTTGTGGTCAAAATTCTGCTAAATTTATTGAATCATAAGTAACATAAATACTTCTGTTAAGCCATTTGTGGCACAAAATGTCAGACTATTATAGTCTAAGCAATATGTGATGTCAAATAATATACTAATCCATTCATGTTTCAAAATAAGCAGTGTTACAATTACCATGCTTGGCATTACTAACCTAGAGAAATAGATTAAGAGCATTCAATCTTTTCTTTTTTGTTCCATTATTTCATCAATGCTATGTGAATGTAAATTGAAATAGTATAATGGTTCTATATGGTTTTAGTACTGTTCATATATAATATTAATGAAAGTAATTTTTTTTTTACATTTTGCTATTAATTGTACTTTTTAGGTTAATATAACTGCATTATATATGTGTGCCTGTCTTCAAAATTGTTTGATATTAATTAATGTAACTGATACATTTTGAAATAGCAACATTCAAAATTACAATAACGTAATCTTAAAAAAGGAATATTGTACTAATTATTGTGTGTGTGAATGTGAAAAATGTTTAATGATATAATTATTTATTTGTGTTTTTTGTTTTTCAGGTACCACTCTAAATCCAAAGCTGTGTGATGTCTGTGAAGTGATATTTGAAGACTAAGATATCTCATTTTAAAAACCAGTCTGAGACTCTTAGTTATATTATTTGTAGCTTGGCAACCTGTCACTTTTTCATTATTAATTCAGCGTGGATTATTCTTGTTAACCTAACTTGTTTATCGCTGTCCATGTTTTCATTCATCTGTTATCCCATTTTTTAATTCTATAATTTGTTTTCATTTGTTACAAGAAGAAAATGTGATTCTGCTTTTTTATGTTATATATCATGACTTTGCCATCCTAAGCCTGCAATACATGGTGCCAAATTTAAGAGTTTTTTGCTGTTACAAGCTGTTGTGTAAACATTCTGTTTGCACGTGAAGTTGCTTTCACGTGAGTTTTGTTTAAGATTGGTGTGTCAATTAGCTGGCAGCAAGTTTATGCACATGATGCAAGCCATTGTTTTTGTGTTCTCAGGATTATGTTATTTTTGTCATGCAGCAATGCTGCATTGTTTTTTTAAAATGTATGTTCTATGCTACTTGTGTGTATACTGTAGCTATTTGTTTAGCTGCAGTGTTATTAGCTCGTCCTTTTGGAAGGCTAAGCAAGCTTAAGCCATGGTGCAACATCTGTTATTGTTCATCATTGTCTTTCATACATGATCAAGCTTGTTAAAACATATGCATTTTTTAATTATTATTGATACTATTAATATGCGTGAAAGCTACTAATTAAAGCATTATGGCCTAGTTAAAAATTAAGTTTAACCAAGGATTGAAGGCCAAAGACTGAAATGTTTTATGAAAATTTGATGCTGTATGTGCAATTAGATCAAGTGTAGCTATATGTTACTCAGTACAACAGATGGCCGAGTTATACAATAAGTTTAAGCAAGGATATAAGAGGCTGAAATGTTTTATAAAATTTGATATGCTATTCACAATTAAGCCATATGTTTAAGCTGAATGCTACTTGCATTATAAAATAAGATCAACTACAGATTTGAGTTAGCAACTTGCGAGTTGTGTTGTTTTGTCATTGCAGTAAGAACAGTTAGGTTATGTGTGGCTGATAGCTGCTGGATAGAGAATTATGACTTTAATTCTAAAATAAGGTTAACCTTGGAATTAAGATGGAGATGAAGATGTTTTGATCAGTGCAGTATTAACAGTTAGGCCATGTGTGGTCAGAACTGTGTTTCGGGTATTGCTCAGATAGGTTTCACATCGAATATCTTCATGCCAAAACCCACAGCATATCTATCATATTTCAAAACAGTCTCAGTACAAAGATGAGGCAAACATCTTTCTTTGGAAAATAATCTAACTCCAAACATTTAGGATAGAATAAAGAAATTTCTTTTATAAATTGTTTGTAATTTTATGAGATAGAATTATTGGAGGCGAGCTGTGCCTGTTATTTGCTCCAAATTCCATAATGTATTAATACTTGCTCTAAAATGTTCAAGATATTGCTACAGAACACAGTCATATTATACTGAATACAACTAACAGAAGTGAAAGTAAATCAAGGAGCAACATATGGTTCAGTTCAGAACCTTTCAGATTAATATGGTATGAAGTTGGTCTAAAAAGAAACCCATTGTTTACAATGACAAAAACAAATGAATTACTGATTATTTGTTCATCAAACTTCCCAAATTTAAATATTTTCTAATAATTGTTTAATACTACATTAGTGGTAGATTTTGTTGAAATTAAGCAGTCAACAAAAATAGTCCAATAATTATGTAGTTTCCACCATGGTAAAAAAAATGTTTCAGTAAGTTCTATAATTACTCTCATCCACATCTGGATTTTTTTCTCCTTATGTAATTGTTATTATTCAGGGATGAGAATTCTCCACAGATTCGCAGAATTCCAACTTTTAAATGGTTACGTAGCTTTTGTGAATGCTAGCCTGTGGTGAATGTAAAGCCATTTTTTCAAAGCACCACATATAAAGAATAATAAAGTGCCATCTGTATTGAAATATTTTTGCGGTGAATCTCGATTTTCTTTCACGTGATGTGAACATCTTTATGCTTTCTTTTTCAGACTTTTTTCACAATTGCCATTCTCATCCCAGATTATTTTTTATTATTATTATTTTTAGACTTGAAAAATTGTAATTCCTGTGAATCAGTATTCTTCACAATGTCACATTTCAGTAATTTCTGAAGGTTATTTTCTTATTTAATGACAGGATTGTTTTAATAAAGAGGTATCACCTTTTTTTCATGTTCCTCTCACTTTGGTTTGATTAATTTTCATGTATGGTTTATTCAAAACCTACGAATTGGCCTTTGTTGAAAATTTACTCTCAAATTCATGAGCAGGAAATTTTATAGTAGTAGCATAATTTAGGTAGATATAAAGAAAAAGATCTACACATAAAACAAAAGCCAAATATTTGATATAATATGTTGACCATATCTTATGTCAACATATGTCCAACTTAACATGAAAGTCATGTTGTCATTCTGGAACGAAAGTTGTATGTGTCAAATATATACATGAAATATTGATAAAGTGTTAAGTGTCATAGATTTTAACATGCATGTTTTATGTTAATCACATAGTAAATATACTCAGTGATGTTGGGGATAGCAAACCAAACACCATAGTTATGACAGGATATAATTGACAATGCCAAAAAAACTGCATTTAACAGAAACATGGGTTCATACATTTGGCCCTAAGTGTTTATTTTTCAAAACTCTTTCATTTTTCAAACCTTTGAACACTGAGATCCTGTCATGGTCGGCCCTGTCGTTAGAACATAGTACATTGTTGTCATTTTCATTATTGCTATGCATATCTATTTCTGACTCAAAATCACTTTCATTACCGTATGTGTTGTTACAGATTTCTTTATCGTCCAAACTGAGTACTAAAACATGGCCAATAGAAAAAAAATTGTGAGCCATTTTTAAAAAATAAAACATCTCAGAAACATAAACCAATGTTATAATTTTTCGGGAGTAGCATTCGCAAGAAATACACACTGAAAACGAGAAACAATAGAGCTGTTATTTGGATGAAATAATCAATAGCGATATGACTGCTGGTTTACCCGCCACTGGGGTATTTGAAGGTCGAAGTCGGGGCTAAAATAGCCTCTTGGACAAAGGTTAAGGCTATTCTTTATGTCACTGGGTAAAGAATATAATTAATATTGTGTAACTACATTGTGTGAAATAGGTGATTTACTTATATATCATGTTTTCATTTTCATATATAAGTTTAACATGTGATTTCATTCATGTTTAACATGTATTAGGTAAAATATCTTTAAATATTTTTTATACCATAGGATTATCTGTAAAAAAGTTTATTATATAATATAATTTAATTGTTCATTGGTGTAACTTTAGAATTTAAGTGTAATTTATATTTGCCGATTTTCAGTAATTAAATTTGGTTTCACTAAATATGTAATATATCATCTATTAAATTATCAGAAATATTGTAATTATATTGTGTGAGAATGTGGATGAAATGTCATTCCAAATACTGGTACAGTCAACCCTCTTTGTAACAGAATTTGTTAGGCCTTTAATATATGTTTTATCTAGTTTACAAATCAGTCAACCTTAAAAACAACAAAAGGGAAATTATAATTAAATTTTTTTTTTTTTTTTTTTTTAATTTCATTTGTGTAAGGTGTTTATTTAATCAATGGAAAAATTCCAAAACTGATCAACATAGTAAAAAAAAAAAAAAAAAAAAATGAAATAAATAAAAAATAAACCAAATCCCATCACTTTCTTATGTTATGAATGGATAATTTAGTTTTTTCTTGCTTGCTTCCTTCCAACTATTATTTGAAAAAGTCAGCTACAAAGTGTTTATATGGCAATTTTATTTTTATTTTGACTAAATGACATTTTAGAAATAAAAATCTGTAAAGCATGAAATAAAATTTGAAAAGGTCTTATACCCAAATATTCAGTTGTTATGAACTGTTCATAGTATACTGGTAAGTGTTTGTAATTTTTATACTGTTACAAAGAGATTTTGTGAATAACAAGGTTTTATTTTTTTATGAAAAAAATATATTAGAACATTATAAATTCTAGACTCATGAGTTGATTGTAGCTTATTGTCTACTGGGTTTTTGTTTTTTATCAAGATCACTATGACTGGTGATTCTGCAAAATGGATCAAATTATTAATTTTGTCAGATAGCGATTGGATTCTGTTATTTCTGCTTTACGTGTATGTATGTAAGTTGTCTATGCAGAAATAATAAAGAAGCACATTGTGTTGTCTGCATTTAGGACATTATATCATGTTGTCTGTTTGATCTGAAACCTGCGTTTTTGTACAAAGACATGTTAAAGTAGTGACATAAATAGAACAAAAATTATTTACATCAATTATTTATTTAAAGTAAGTAATCTATAATTATACTCATTCTGTTTAGAAATTGTATTGTTTGTGACCACGTCAATTTATAAGTTTACTCTTGAAATTTTACATATTTTTAACAAATGCAGAAAATTTGTCCAGTTGGTAGATAAAGACTGCTATGTATTTGCAATAGGGCAATAATGACATTGTCATTGTACATGACTTGTGTATTTTGTGTTACTATATTATTATCATAATCTATATAAAAAGTAGACAAATACCTAAATTTGTTAAAATTATGAAAAATAGCAATTTTAAAATGATAAAGTTATAAACAATGAAATGCTGATATGAGATGAGTATACTTAAATGGATATCTATAAATATATACTTTTAAGTTTAATCTTAAAGAAATAATTGTCAAAAAGTATTTTTATTTGGTTTCTGTTACTACTTTAGAATGTCTCAACCCTAGAATTACATGGTTTTATCTTGTATGTAAAACCTATTTAGTTAGAACCTTGAAGTTCCAGTGTTGCGATTCGTTTCATTTTTAAAATGCTTTAGCTAAGTTATACTAATTTATTTTATAGTTTGCCAAATCACCAAAAAATGCACTTGTACACTGTCAGATCATTACAATGAATTTCAGCCTAGATCCTCAAAATATATGATCAATATTTGACAGTTGTGTTATTGGAACCCATCAGACAATCTGCATATTAATTAATTTATGAAACCTACACATATAGAGTGAAACCTGCTTGAGTGGCCATCTTTGTTAAGCAGTCGTCTGACTCAGGAAGCCATTGTTCTGTACTCCCAAATTATGTGTCTGCTGTATTACCATATGACCCATGTTAAGCAACCAGCTATTATTTCTGTCGGACTTTGCAATGAAAACAAACATATTATCGACATTCTGTGCTTAAATGGAGGATATTATGTCCGACATAACAAAATCCTGAATTTTACATTTTGTTTGAAGTTTTCTGCTACACTGGATATACATGTGCAATTGTGCATATATACACAATACTTCTGAACATGCATTCATACATAATTATACATGTCTATTCAAACTTATGTAGACTAAAGAGCACTTTAACCAGATCAACGTTGAATCATTTTGTTGTATATCAGTGTGTTATATAAATCAATGTAGATTAAACATGCCTATTAGGAAGAATAGATTCACACTTTTATGACATTCAGCATGTTGTAACATAGTCTCCAATTGTAATGTTTCTTAAATCAGTGTTGCATGAGATACTATTCTACTGACATGCCTTGTCAGATACTGAGTTTTCACACACTAAGCATTTCATTTATTACTTGCATAATATGGTTATTTTCCAGTTTCAAATTGTATTAACCATGTGTAAGAGCGTCATGTTTAGTAGACATTTTTAGAAGTTCAGTTTTTAAATGCACTGCCATTATATTAGAAAGTTTATGCATCAGTTGGTTTACATGCCTGTCAATTTGGATTTCTTTTTCAATCATTTAATAGCAATAAAAGTAAAATAAATTTTGGATCTGTTTATCTATTACATCAAAAATTTTACTTGTGCCTTGAAAATATATAAATAATATAATCAGATGAACTGTATAATAAAATATCTAGGTAATTGTTGAAATAGTGACTTCTTGATGGAACTTCACAGAATTGTCACCACAGTTATATAGAGATGTTTTAACAAATTAAAAATATCTGACAATTTTCAACAATTACATGCTTTTTTATTCATGTGTTCAGTATATTCTTCTTACAATAGATAAAATTTGATCCATAAAACAAAATATAAAATACATTGTGATTTAAAAAAAAATGCTTGTGAACTTCCAAATAAAATTGGAATAGACTTAAAAGAATCCCTCTACAGCTGGTGTTACAGAGTGTATTATTTTGGCTGTTCTCAATAAAATCTGTTTGCTATGTGTTCATTTGTACTTAAATTGTAGTTTGAAGTAATGTTTGTACGTGCTGAATCAGTATGATTGACTTGAATCTTAAAACATGATTTATCTTATTTATTGAACCAAATTCTTGTTTACTAAGAATTTTCCATATGTCTTGCTGCCAACATCTCTATTAACTGTTTTTAGACTATTTCTCTTGCTCAAAACTAAGTTAATAATCCAGGTAAAATCTTGTATGTGACATATTTTTAATATTGTTTGATGCAGGTTCATCTAATATAATGTGATAGTACATCTTGAGATAATGGGTATTGCATTCCATAATAAAAGTTGTGATGACTTATTTTTCATGGAATGGAAAACATCAGTTAATTTTTGTCTTGTGTATAATCAATACCGTTTGATGCAGGATCATCAAAATAGGTATTATATATTAAATCTTGATAATCAGGTGGATAATGCCTCTGTGAACCATCAGACTCTCAAGCTAAAGACAATGGTTCAAACCCCTTTGGAGGCTGGCTCACACTTGACTATGAGTCAAAATTACCAAATGTTAGACATCCAACAGACAATGATTAATAAATAATGTGCTCTAGTGGTAAATAATAAATAAATAAACAAAAATGAATGGACAAATATTTTGTTGTAGTTATATACAGGCAAGAAAAATGAATTAATCATTGTTTTGTGAGCTACAAATAAGGTATTTCCAACACATTAGAAAATGTTTTTGCATAGGTCTGTTAACATTTGTTGTCGCAAAACATTTTCTCCATTAGGTTGTAATTGACTTATGTTCTTCACGAAATGGTGATCGATTCTATTAGTCCTACATTGATTAGTAGTACATCATGAAATTGTGTAACAAAGTTTCATCTTTGAACAACTACATTTGTTTTGGGAAAACATTTCTAATCAAAAATCTGACCTGTATTAACCAGCCTGCAGATGACATTTTGTTACTCTTGAATGAAAGTTTACTATAGATATGAATGTACATATACAGGTAATTATGATCAATATTTAGAAGTTTTTTGTATTGCAATACAGCATGTACCAAAATACACTAAATTTATGTATCTAGTCTTAATTCTAATAAAACATACAAATACTTAACTAAAACTTGATCTAAAGACATATCCTGTCAGTGAGCCAGTTAGTGCTCATTAAATAATTTTTCCTGCAGAGTATTATAATTACCTGTCAAAAAGCAAATTGTCGATTTTTGGTTCGTAATTGTTGGCTGGCAAATGGTTCATTTCAGATCCTATATAGCCTAACATTTTATTTACAAAAACCACATCATTTGCCTCGGTAACATATTTTATTTGTGCCAATTATTTAATAGAGTCAAACAAGAACAGAAATGTGTGATTAATGTCTAGGTGTTAAACAGTTGCATAATAGAACACCAGTAATTGTGTGGCTTCTACTGCCATTTATGTATCAGTGGTTTTTAATAAGGTTACATTATCTTGAAAGAGCACATAACCTTTAATTGCTTTCAGTATTATGACTTGGGATCAATAGTTTATTTATGGTTTATCACTGCATTAAGAATTTCGGTTGATAAAAATTGTGTACTGTTAAATGTGCAATGTAATTCTCAAATATAGCATACATTGTATTAAATATTCTGGCAATACTTGTGTTTCCAATATCCATATCAGCAATGCGTACACATTTCAATAAAAAGCTGCAGTGGCACAAAATAATTCTGGGATGTTTTGTTTCTTTATCAAAAGATGTTTTATATCATTCAATAAAAATGTTTTGTTTTTAAATGTTGGCATTTTGAAACAGTATTATGTGATAAATTTGGTCACAAGGCAGTTTGCTTCAAGAAAATCAGACACAACATAGATATTACCTTATCAAAATGAAAGTGCATGGAATGTAGAAGCAAAAGTGGGTCTTTAATTCACGAATTGGAGCGGGATGTAGCTTAAACGGTAGCGTTTCCACCTGTGAACTGGTCGGTCATTGGTTCGATCTTTCTCAGTGGACTCATCTGCAGTTCAGGCCGTTTTCCATTCCAATGAGTGGTCCACAACTGATTCATCAAATGCCATGGTATGTGCTGTCTTGTGCATATAAAAGACCCCTTGCTGCTTATTGGAAAGAGTAGCCTATGTGGCAGCAGTGGGTATCCTCTAAAATAAATGTCAGATGATCATTTGATTGACGTCCAATAGCAGATGATAAAATAAAAATCAATGTGCTCGGAGGCGTCGTTAAGTAAAACTTTTAATTCTTGAATCATTACAGGGATGAGAAAGGGTCAGACCTAAAAAGGAGGGTCATTGTGAGGGAGCATAGTCTGTTCACCTTATTGAAGAAATTACATTGTCGGATATATAGGATTAGATGTCTCATGTGAGTAATATGCTGTGAGCCTTCTGCCAGATCTTTCAACCCACCACTTTATTTTCTCGATGGATTTGCAATAATATCGACAAGTGTCGAAATCAATTCCTAAAATTCAGGAAACCATCATCGGCAGGAAATTATCAACCCTGTTATTATCAAAACAAAGACATCAGATGTTTGTAAAAAAGTTAATAATACTGCTTTGGTTTGTTTTTTTTTTACAAAATTCAGTGAGCAAATGTGAATTGGCCTTTAAAAATTCTTTTCTGTAAGAAGAAAAAAAAAAAGTTGGCTTAACGACATCTAGTTAATTTGTCTGGGTGTTAAGCAGTTGCATAATAAAACACCAGTAACTGAGCGACTTCTTCAGCCATTTATGTATCCATGATCAGTGGTTTTTACAATTAGTTTTTGTTGTTTAATCAGTGACTATTAGGTAAAATGTGACATGATCAACAGAAGAAACGTATCACCATTTTTCAGATTAGAAGCAGAGCCTTATATGACCCTTCCCCATAAACACAACAGCACATACCAGTATTTGCTAAACCAGGATCCAAAATGACAAATAGCCCAGTGGGTATAATGAGATGATCGATCACAGTACCTTGCTGGAAGTAGATATTTTCATTAATCCTGCAGTTTTGCTGCCATCTTTAATATATTATAAATTGTGTAAATTGGGATTCCATAAGGAGCAATAGTAAAGATGATGGCATTACATTTGAATGAGAAATAATATCAAAATGCGAATATATTGCAAAATCATTATAAAACAAATTTTTCTGTTGTTCATTTAAAAAAAAACCAGTTACAGTAATCAGAAGAAAATAATTAAATTTTGTCGACATGGCATTACACTAAATGGCGACTAATTTAAAATTAATTTTCATTTAAATTCAAAATTGTTAACAATAATTTTGAAACTAAAGATATTTTCTAGGGTGGCCACCGCAAAAAATTTCAGCAGTGGATATTTTAGTCTATCAATCATTGTTAAACAAGGTACTGGGATTTTCTTTGGAAGTTGCAAATATAAAACATCTGCAGGTACTTGAAACTTCAAACAACATTGTGGACTATTTATCCAGTTATGATGCCATTTTGAAAGTACTTTCACAGATTAATGGATAATTTATTCAATATGGTCAGTCTACTGGATATGGGTCACAAACAACAATGATAAAATATTCCTTTCCTTGAACTTTCTGAAGCAGAATTGGTAACAAACTTTTATTAAATGTTGATTTGGGCACCCATGAAAAAACAAATCTTAACACCAGTTTGATCAGAATATTTTTAATTTTACAAAATATTTTCTGACACAGTTTACAATGACAAAGAAAAGGATAAGAGCTATGCACAAAACTTGGCCACAAACAGCCTACAAGCCAAGTAGTAGTAATAACAACATAATATACAATAAGAAAGCTTGTTTAATATTAGCATATGTACAGTTATCGAACTTTGGACACAACATAGAAAACATGGGAAACTATGCAAGTGTTTCTTACGATGTTTTTTTTCTTGCACAACTTCAAACAATATCACCAAGTTCGGTCTAAAATCATGCACACTGGTAGTTTCAAGTCATATTTACAATTAGTTTTTGTTATTTTCTAAAATATGAACCTTGCAACAAAACGTAACTGATTATTAAAGTGGATGACAACCATTCAGCTGGTACTGTAAAACAGCATCTGTGGGAGTTTCACCAAAATGACAAAACACAATTTTGCAAGATATTCGTAGTTGCCACACTGGATAATATGTTATTAAAACAACACGAAAGTTATTAACAATATCATACATATTGACATCAATTTTGTAGTGACAATGTATTGTCATGGAGAAAATTCTGAGCTATTCATTTGAGAAAATGCATTGAATCTGCTTTCTCTGTTCGTTTTTACTTTTCACTACAAATTAATTCTGCAGGGTCCAAATCAGAAGATTAGAAAGTTAAATATGGAAATCCATGGGTGGTAGGGTTAAATAACAACAAGAAGAATCCTCAACATCCATGTAAATCCGTAACATGTCAGTTTAATTAGGGTGAGTTCAGAACACATGCATGCACACTCATAGTCATATACAATGTACATATATAAACAAAAACATATTACATTCAATAATTAACATTACTGAACATAATCAATGATACAAGGTAACTTCCAGTTGTCATTTTAGCAACAGAACATGTAAATTTAAAAAGATTTATCAATATAAATGTCAATACCAGATGCTAAAACAGAAAAAACAACAAAAACATTCTTCTTCTAAAATGATAATCTTAAGACTGTGTGATGTTCATATCACAGTGAACTGGAAAACGTGAGAAACCTTTAACAATAATAATTCCTAAGAACAGGAACAATATAAATACTAGCATAACCGATACCACTAATCTTATTCATGCCAAAACTCCAATTGAAACGATGCTCAAGACCAGGCATAAACCCAGCAAACTGTTGTTCATTTAATGATCGTAATTTTCTACAAGACACACTGACCAGCATAGAGATGAATTCCATAGCTGTTGGTACACCTATTAACACACTCATTTCTGGTTTTCTATCAGAAAGAAATAATTTAAGCATGGTAACGTCAACAACAAAAATAACATCTCTGAAGTTTAGCTTGCGTTATGGTTAAACCTTAGATTACAACATCAACCAATGAAATATTTTAAAGATTATTTACCGGTAAGTTTGAGTATGTACCAATTCAATGATTTTTAGTTACAAGTTGATGTTAAATTGTGTATTAAAGTAAAGAATAAAATGTCAAATGAATTTCTGGAAAATAAGCCACATGTCTAACACTACATTCCAATGAATAAATTAAATACAAATTTGTCAAAATGTCTTACACATTCGAAAGTCGGTCAATAAGTTCAGGAACCCACCTACTAATGCTTTAGAATGTTTTAAAATTCTGTACACACACATACTGGTAATTACTGTAGAAGTAGCCACTAGATGTACTACATGCAGTAAATAGCAATTAACATAAAAAGCGACTAGAAATGTCTTTTTCATCCCATCTTGCATGTGTAACAAGATTCAATTATAAAACCATAAAATGTAACAAAAATTCCCTTTACTCTTTTGAAATTACTGATTGTCATTTTGTAGTTAAATTACTGAGCAATGTTTGCAAATCAGTGTTGAAAACAAAATAGACAGTGCTTTATTATTTGTGTTATAGTACTTTTTCATGCAGTAACTTGACTTTTTAAATACTATATCCATGAATGTTTGTAACAAAGCAATTATGTTGGCTTTTTCAGCAAAATGTGAAATCCAGATGACACAGAAAATGTGATGGCCACATTAGCAGCCATCTCTTTTTTAATGGTGTCTGCAGTATAATGATCCAAAAATAATGGTTGGAATTGGCCATCATCTACATCAGATATTTAGTCTGTAACCAAAGAGACAAAATGTGAAAGGAAGCCAGAAAATTTAGAGGAAGCCAAACCCAATACAAGGACATTTGGTTCCGTTCCAACCAGTGGTCCACAACTGGTTCATCAAAGGCCATGGTATGTGCTGTCCTGTCTGTTGGAAAGTGCATATAAAAGACCCCTTGCTGCCTATCGGAAAGAATATCCTATGTAGCGGCAGTGGGTTTCCTCTAAAGACATATGTTAGAATGACCATATGTTTGACATCCATTAGCCGATGATAAGATAAAAATCAATGTGCTCTAGAGACATCATTAAATAAAATAAATTTTCCTTTTATCCTTTATTTGGCCAAATTTTTTAGTGATATGATTCCCCAAATATAGTAATTATGGCCCCTCCCTGATTCCAGTATGATGGATGTGGCCATAGAAAGACCAATAAAAATAAAGCAAACATTCTGACAGAAACAAAAAGGATGATCAAATCAAAACCTCATTTTTAAGCTTTACGTAATGTCTTTAAGTCTTTAGAATTGTCAAAATCAATCGTATCCTTAAAAAAGTTGTCATAGTGTGACAAGTTTCAACACCATAATAAAAACTTCTCTGTTAACATACACATGCATTATTATGTACACACTACATCAAATGAAGTGTCAGTATGTTGTGCCATATTACTGCTATTAAAATAAACATGAACTCTAATAATGAAGATTGTGTAGATAACAGAATGTCTCATATTGTGATAAAATTAAGTTTCAACACTAGTGAAACAATCGTTTCTAAAAATTAACATAGAACACTATTAAAGTGTTCGTGTTACTTTAAGTAAGTCACGCGAGTATAGCAAGATCCTGATTTGATTATGTCATTTGGATGGTGAAAGAACTAATATATGTCTTCTACCCTGCCTGTGTTCTACCAACATAATGAACTGCAAAGCATCCAAGAAACAATCAAAGACATACATGAACTGATAAATAAAATTCCAGGGGTACAAAAATTTACAACAAAGTTTTGAGATACAATAAAACTTAAGTGTTTTACATCCACAACAGAATGGCATACCTGTCAACTCTTGATTTGCAAGGGCTAACGGACGGACAGACGATCATAAACATATCTCTTGCAAGCAAAAAATAAAAAATACGTTCAGTTTACCAACTACTGAGTGGTACTCTTTTTCTTAATTATCTCAAAATATCAACTAGTAATAAAACCATTTGGAACCAAAAAAATAAAAGATTTTTTTTTTTTTTTCTAATAAGGTGCAGTGAAAGTTAATTTTTAAAATGACAGTAACTCTTATTTTCATGACAAGTTCAATAAAAATGTCTACGTCTTCCTCAATTCTTTTCAGTATTAAGGAAATAACACAAACTGTTATTTATTCACTTCATTAAAAAAAAAAAAAAATTCTATAAAACAGATAATTTCATAATTAAATTTATATTACATTGTAATTTAATTATTATTCAACCGAAACTATGCAATCATAACAAGAACCACAGACAGACTGTGTTAAGTAACATCCAAACAGTCCTGAACAAATGAAATGTATTGATATACATTCAGATATAGCATGACAGAAATCTGTTAATATCTGTGAAATGAATGATCCATTAAATTTACAAACCCGAAATCTACAATCATGCATTTCGTTGAACCCAGTGATATGTTGGATCCACAAATATTAGGGTTAGTACAAACCTCAATCAACCAATAGAGCATGTAAGGGTGTCAATATGTGTTATAATGTCATACTAACAAAGCATGTTGAAGTACTATATGCAGGGTGTAACACTAACTGAATAAACATCTTCTGCATTACTATAAGAAAATGAAAATGAAATTGGAGAATCACACAATCAGCAAGTCGTGCTTGGTTTTATAAGATAGAATATTATGCTGAATTTTCTTCACAGAATCACTTGACAAATGCACAGATATTTAACCACCATTGCAGCTCATTACTTAACTGGACTCCAGTGGTTGATTGTTTTCACACACAAATAATATCTATTTGTACAGAAAATGAATATCATGAACTGATACAAGCCATGGTTAACACATATGAACAAATTTCATTCACAATACATAGGTAGATGATAGTATGTGATTACTAGTACTATACTGGGTAATACATGTGTGGCAAATGATTAATGCTCGCTTTATTGAAATGTTGGGCTTATAAACAACACTGTGGAACAAAATCCTTTTAAACCAAAGGATTCCCCCCACCCCCCAATTGTTAATTAATTGGATGAAGAACCACTATTCCTATGAAATAACTTGAAACAAAAGTCAGAAAGACTTACTTTTGGAAGATGTTACATCTCAGACAGGCATTTAGCCACAGAGCGAAACCACTATCAACTCTACCACTCCACATAACTATCAGTTTTAATAATTATTACAGTATTTATTAAAGCAACTCAGGAGTTCCTGAAACAATGCATCAACATACCATATACTGAAACACTTTGAAAAAGCAACACTTCCCTTCATATTAAGTATAGCATTTTCAAAGTGTTTCAGATTAGTATTTATGTACATACTATACTGAAACACTCTGAAAACGCACCTCAATATGAAATAAAGTATTGCATTTTCAAAGTGTTTCAGATTAGTATTTATGTACATACTATACTGAAACACTCTGAAAACGCAACACCTCAATATGAAATAAAGTATTGCATTTTCAAAGTGTTTCAGGATATGTATATCAATGGTAATACATGCTTAAAGTAATTTTATTTAACTATACGATTATATATATTTTTTAACACTAATTTCAAATTTACTGTAATTCTGGCCAATACTGTAAAACACAAAATACTCCAAAGATATAACAAAATGAAATACTAGTATAATTATTAACAGTTCCACAGCAATTAAGAAACAAATTTTGAAACCTATGCTAATAAAATCTACTATCAAGTGAAATGAAGGCCATAAACCTATTTAGGTGGCTCATCAAATGACACCTTTAATTTTAAAAGAAGTTCTTACAGTTAATGTAGGTTTTAACTTCACAGTATTTGTAAAATTACTTTGGACGAAGTTGGACAATAAAAATATAAAAGTGACCCATATTCTTGTCTTTACAAAATATAACCATATGTAATCTTTAAAATATTAAAGCAAAGGATGTTTGATATGCAACACTATTAATGGGTGGAAAACAAACAAACTAATGGGAGTGCTACAATTTAGTGTTCATGAGATCTCAAAACAAACAGAAATTGTAGTTCATCAAGTGACAAACTCAAACTTCCATTATCATGAATCCAGTCACCAATCTCATTACTGAATAGTGCAATTGTCGTCATTTGTAACAATTTTCATACATCACTTTCATCATACACTTTCACGTTTACTTGGAAATATCACTCAAGGGTTTCACATAGGTCACTTACTAACACTGACTTCATGAATCAAAAAAAAAAAAAGAAGAAGACTTTAATGGTGGTGAAAGCCTTAAGTGACTAGTATTACAACAAATTATCCTACCTTTTTTTTAGGTACGATATGTTTTTGTTACCACATTTGTGTATATTCTAACTTGACAAAGAAAAACGGGTTAAAATTTACTTGTGTTGGTAATGAATTCATAAAACAGGAATTAAACTAGGTAACATGTATTGCAGAAAACATTCAGATCTTGTAGTAACTGAAATGCACCCAAGCATCCTTCAACTGTAGTCTGAAATAAATAATAACTTTCACAGTGTACATGTTGGAATCCCCAGCAGGAGATACTTTAGCCACAGAATGACATGCACACGCTATACTCGGCTGCGACAGTTTGGGTGCACAGCAGAGACTGATGGACAATCTAGCAATAAGAGCAATCTGCTTTGGCACACAGGGTAATGTTATCTAGAGCAAATTGCCAGAACCAGAGTCACAGTATCGCACTGCTGCACACACAATACACAGACATAAAGCCAAGCTGATGTGTTAGGAAGTTTTTATCATATTTTTCGCCCTATGGTTGACCTCGAGCTTGTCTAGCTTCTTCCACAACTCTTCGCGATCCTTCTCCTTCTTCTTCTCTCTAAAAACAGAAACAATGAAACAAAGTGTCAAAGCAGTTGAAAATATTACTTATGAATGTTTTTTTTCTTCAGATAACCCATTTCCATCTGCATAATCAATTATAAAACTGTGATTCACAAATGAAATGACTGTTTACACAATTTTCAAAGACTTGCAAAGAAAAAGAAAAAAGTCAAAGTGAATGAAAACAAGGTTATTTTAAATTTAATCCCAACTGGTCATGTTACTAATACCGAAAGATAAAATTAAAACTATCTTCACTACATTATATATTCAAGCCAAAACATCAGAATCTTTTAAAAGTCGATATCCTTAATGAAGTGTCACAAAAATATTGAAGCAAAAACTAATGTGTTTTTAAAATTCTTCAATCAAGCTATGAGCAACGTAAATCGAATATTTCAAAATATAGATTTGGTAAAGATTTATAATCAGAATATAATTGTATGAAATTATCAACTTAAAAGATTTTTCCTTTCTATATTACATGTCACATCAAAAGGTGCTATTGTTTTTAACACTAACTTTTCTTCTATAAAAAAGGAAAAAAGTTTGGGAAATAAAACAAAAGATAAAAAATTTATACATATTTTGAAGATAATTTTTTTGAATAATTAATTTTTATGAAGAAATAACATTTTTTTTTTTTAGTGTTTTGCACACTTTTGATTTGCCATATTCATTACCATTGAAAGACAAAATATACAAAAAGTTATGAAAAGAAATATTTTTGTATATTGTGCACATTGTACAAAGATTTTAAATGGTAGTTGTTTGTCCTTTGGTACTTATTTTTCAATTGAACACACAATTTGTTTCGATGTGCCACTTGTTGCGACAAAAAAATACAGATTTACACACATGCATTTACCACTGTTAATTTTAATATTTTTATTTTCAACAATAATTATGAAAAATAAAATTACTAAAACTGAAGATAAATGCTATCTTTTTGTAATATTAAAGATAAATGTTGTTCAAAGGTGACTTACTTTTGTCTATCAGCTTTATAATTAGCTGTGAGCTCATCAAAGAGTTTACTATTCATTTCCATGAATGTTTTGAGGACATTGTAGACTAGTGCTACAATGGTCTGGTTCCAGTGCTCCTTCGATATCTTGTACAAGGCTGGAAACATTATAGGCAAAACTACATTTGAGTTTTCCTCTATCAAACTCATGATGTACTCGTTGTTCCAGTAGTACAGTGCACGTTCTGCCACCTGAAATGATTGTGTAAAAGATAAATATTTTCAAACACCAACTTGTTAAACCTGGTAATTCACAAAAAAATGACTGAACAAGATATGAAAAGAAAAAATGAAAATAAATACATACATACAGTAGAATTTCATTGGCTCGAACACTGTTGGTGCATTAAAATCTGTTTGACCTATCAGGTAGTTCGAAACATGCATTCGGCCATTGTGGGGTGCTTCCGTAAGCAATGATCAATCGGACAACTTCGCATATTTCAGTAAAGCCGGCTTGGTCAAGATTGTTCGAATGACAAAGTGTAACGAAGTCAACATCAGATGTCGGATCAAATATACATGTACATTTGTAACAATTATTAA
>JAULBS010070021.1:0-21899 GCA_032355785.1 Symmetromphalus regularis | reverse complement strand
GTCCGTCATGCACAATTAATAAGTAAATTATTCCAAAAATATAAGTATAAAATATGTTTGTTCTTGGGTGTTACAAACATACCTCATATGGTTTCTGTTAACACAAAATGTAGAGAAAAGTATACGTTTTCATGGAAACATTGTTTTATAGTGTCAAAATGTCACGTCCATCACAACAAATTACCATGAAATGCCCCATTAATAGATCAGTGTGTTCTAGTAGTGTTGTTAAACAAAAACAATTACCGTAATTTTTCCAGATTTGTTTAACCTTCAGTGCAGATTTTTATGTTTTATAATCTCAGGACCTTATTATCATAATAATATCATAATTATCTTGATATACTGTACAGCAAAAGAAATGCAAATTTGATTTGCCATGTTTGATTGAATAAAAGTTAACCATATTTTGACGTTGGCTGTTTTGCTTACTGGATCCTTGTGCAGAGATGTGTAAAGCATTTTTTCATTGAATGGTTATCATGAATGAATTTTTCGTCTAATTTGATTAAACTGGATCTGAACAAACATTTGCATTTCTTTTGCTTTTCAGTATATAGTGATTGTTAATATTAGAAATGACATCTCTAGTTTTAAATCTGATGATTTTTCATTGTGTAATTGACATTTTATTGAGAAATACTTTTCTATTTTGACGTCATGTTTAATTGTAATCATTCTTGTTTTTGTTTGTAACTGTCGAATGTGTAAATGTTATTTGATGAAGTACATAGAGATTGTATTTATATAATTTTATTCTCGAATATCTAAGTGCCTCTACTAAATTTCTGTAAAGTTTTGCACTTGTATTGATTCTATCTTTATGACTTGCACGTTGATATAAATAAAATAATTTCATGTATGACTTGAAATCTTGTTTTTTAACTTACATGTAACTACTGTTGTGTTTAATGCTGAATTAGTAAGCTCAAAGCTTGTTAAAGGCTGGCTCATACTTGAGTGCATGTCAAAATAATTGACATCTAATAGCCGATGATTAACAAATCGATGTGCTCTAGTGGTGTCGCTACACAAAACAAACCAAAAAAGAATTTGTAGGCACTAAACAAAAATCTGTAAACTTTTTCATATCTGATAAGGAAAGGGAGATAATGCAAAAGTAGTGCATCTGCATAGAACCAATTGGTTGTTAAATCAATCTTCAAAAATGTCACATTGGAGTACTAATATTTCTCATTCCAACCAGTGGTTGACAGCTAGTGTAACAAAGTCCATGGTATGTTCCATCCTGTCTGTGAAGGTGCATATAAAAGTTCTTTCAGCTAATCAAAAAGAGTAGCCTATGTGGTAGCAATACCAATACTGTCACGTACACATGTAGCTTACATAATTATAGTCGTCATGAGAAACTTCTGATTTCCCCTTGAGACGTCACATAACTTGACAATACATGTCTACATGGAGACCAAAAAAAGTAGTTTGTTTTCTGTAACAATGCTTCTAGAGCACATTGGTTTTTATCTTATCATCAGCTATTGGACATCAATCATATGGTCATTGTGACATGTATTTAGAGAAAACCTGCTGCCGCCACATAGGTTACTCTTTCAGATAAGCAGCAAGGGGTCTTTTATATGCACCATCCCATAGAAAGGAAAGCACATACCACGGCCTTTGATAAACAAGTTATGGACCACTGGTTGGAACGGAAAATGGCCCAAACTGCAAATGGGTCCACTGAGAAGGATCTATCTGATGACAGACCGGTTCACAGGCAGACACTCTACCATTTGACCTACATCCCACTCTCATATGCAGACAAATAGCCAAGTTTTCAATTGCAACAGTTGAATTATTCACACTTATTAAAATTAACAAAATTATGCTGGCCATCTTCAGGCTCACAACTACATATTGTCTTAGTGGTGAATAAAAGTATAAATCTACAAGTCAGGATCAAGGTTGTTTTGGTGAACCATGCATATTATTTATATTGTACTTGTTTTCATTTTCATTCACTTGTGAACTAAATTTGAAAACAATATAAACAGTAGTACACAGGAACTTGTTTAATATACTTTAAATGTATGCGTGAGTGGAATGGGATCAGGGGCAGTTCCAGCAATGGGGTGTGCAACTTTGGAGGACTTGTGCTTAGGCTTTTACAAGAAAAATGTTTATTGCCCAAAAATTAGGGTTAGTGTGCCCCCATGGAACCGTGCCTGGGGATGGATGGATGAATAAATGAATCATAGTATATCTCTACTGACACAAAACAACAAAAATGTATTCAACCACTGGTTTATTTCCGGAAAATAAAGTCAAGACACTTGACGACAGAACAAAATACACAACAATTAAGAATTCAACCAGTTGTTTATTTCAGAAAAAAAATGTGCACAAACATGAGCCACAGAACACAAAGGTGAGACCAAGACGTGCCTCAATATAGTTATCTCCCCTGACGAAGCAAACACCATGTGAAAGAAGACAAAAGATGCAACACATGGTGCCAGGACGGCCTTGTGACCAACAATATGTACAACTTCATAACGCAAGACCAACGTCTCACTACAACCATTTACACTAACTTGTCTATTGCTAAATACACGAAAAAAGTAAGTTTGTAAGTTCTTTGGCACTTTCCAATTTTTTGCGTTTTTTTTTATTACATTTTTACCCTAGATCCTAAAATAACTTGCAAGACATCATCACGTTAGTGGTTTTATATTTTGTACAAAATAAGTAAAAGTAAAAAAACTCCAACTAATGATGTAAAAATGACTTCAGTGGGCTACGACTGCATGTTGGACTAAGCTACCAATGAATGGTGGAGTGTAACCAGTAAGAACAGAGCACCCTGTGTTACACGTAAAATTAACACCCAGGTTATTAAGTGATCTTTCTACCAACTTGTAAATTCCGATACTACTGATACATCTAAAACAATCTTAACATCTATACTAAGAGCCAAGGGCGAAAATCGCTTCCTGAAATAGGGAGGGATGGAGCGGAGCATCTCCATGTCCAAAAAGTTGGAGGATGTGTCCCCCCATCCTTCCAAGACTGACGGCATTACAGACCTCCCCGTGTACTTAATATATTTGTGCTAAGACCACATACTTAAGTGTTATATTGATACAATAAAGAGAAATACTTGAAAAGATTATTTTTAGGCAATTTAATTTCAATTTTTCGAAACAAAAAGTGGGGGGATAATGATATAGGCACCCACCTGTACAAAAAGTAGGAGGGGTGTGTCCCCCATTCCCTCCCAGGATTTTTGCCTATCCAAACAATTAGCTCCCTCAATGCCCATGTTCAAAAATAGTAAAATATAATCAGTAATAGAACAATATGGAGGTTAGCTATACCCTGTATATACAAAAGGAACTTATTTTATTTTTTCAAAAATACAACAATAAGATACTGATCTTTTAATCATTGGCTATTGAATGTCAAACATTTAGAAATTTTGACATATAGTCAAGAGTGATTGTTTTTTTTAATAAGAACTGGCAGTCGTGGTAGTAGAAAGTGCCATAAATTTGATAATAAATTGTAACGAGTTTGATATTCTATTTATTACCCCTAACAATTCCCTACATCCTAAAGTAGGTACAATTGGGTTAGATCTATTAAATGCATTTAACACTACTTTCAAGCATAGACTTAAATATTATCAATAAAAAGATTATAATAATTCAAAAAAAATTATATTCAAAGTGTAATGTTTATTTTTAGACACTATCACAAAATTAACTTTTAGACATGAATTTCTTGTTTTTTTTCTACCCATACTGATGTTTATCAGTATTCAAAATTTACTAAGTCGAGGTAGACAGATCACTTTAAAATAGCACTGATTTTCAAAAATGCGTAGTTAATATAAGTAAACCTTTCCTACAGATTTATCCAGAGGCATTAAGTTTGATTTTTAATTTTAAACAAAAAAAATGTCAATTTAAAAAGAAAAATAAGAATTAAAACAAACAAAACATTTTTTGTCTAAAATCTAAAAATATTATTGCTTAAAAAAATTAATCTGTTGCTAAAATACCCTTTTCTCAACTTGCGTAAATGTATTGACAAAATTTAAATTCCATCATTTAATATATAAAGCAAAACAAATGCTCTAACTTTCAGACGTGAACTTGCATCCAAATTGTGGACTGAGATCAAAGACAGTATTATAATTTCACTGTTTGACAGCACAAACATAGGGAAACAAGATCTATTTTTGTGATATGAAATTGTGCTTTTTTTTTAAATACAACATAATAGTTTAGAATATCGTAACATATAAGACGAACAGCGACATGACAGAATGGGTGCAACGATATACTGGTATATTGCAATACTTGCTGAGCACAGTACATATCACGATATGGTTTCATGTATCGCGATATATCTACCTAATGAGTATCCATCTTTTTACAAAATATATCATTATGACAGTAAGTTATAAAAATAAAAGTTAAACTTAATTAAAACATATAAATCTACTGTGTCTATATATTCTTTTTCAACAGAAATTAGTATAGGTCTGTCTGCCTGAAATATGTTTAGTAATTAGTATGATAGAATCAAAATATAACAATCACATTTTGGTAATTAATCAAACTGAATTGCAGTATGTATTGCAATATGGGTTTGCTGTATCGCAATATGGTTTTGGCCGTATCATTGCACCCCTACTAGACAGCACATACCAGTCTTTTATACACTAGTCACTAGTAACTGGCTGGAATGTGTAAAATATTTGTTGAAAAGTAGAATTTTAGCAACAGACTCTAGAGCACTAAAACATCAGGATAAATCTGCAGTGAATTTTGCATAAAAACTTTACATAATACGTTTAAAAACAACAAAATATCAAACTTGCTGTACACTAAATAGTATTAGCTTGCTAAAACAATGAAGCACTGATCCAAACAAAACACGGAACCTCTTCTAAAAGGTATTATCTCGAACCAAACACAGTGGACAGTCTAAATCAGCATCTGTCTCTGTCTGACATCACCATGATCACCACCACCCCAACCTATTCCAGCTAGACTATCGAAACCAGATTAAACGAGGAATTTAATTTAAAATATGTTTAAACCTGGGCTCAGGTGACTATTCACAAAAGATTAAATTCAACTAAAGAAAAAAACAAATATAAAATTAACACTTCAAATTAATTGCATATTGTTTACTCAAGTTTGAAATTTAAGTCTTAATGATCGTTAGGCCTGGCTATATTTATATTTTTAAAGTGGCTTATAAAACAAAGAAATAATCCTGCATTTAATTTAAGCAAACTCATTTTCTGTCCTCTACAGATTTGGTTTAGACAGTTCACTGTAGTTTGTTTAAGTTCTTTAAGATAATTCAAGATAAATTTCTTTTTTTTTACATTTCAGTTACAATTTATAAATAAATAAATCATTTTCCAAGTAGTATGCTAAAAATAGAACAAGTATAGACATGTCTGCTTTCACACTACTACTAAAGTGCATACTATTTTCTGGGTGGTTTTTTTTTTTTTTTTTGTGACACTTTTGGTTTATGTAAAATCTTTCTCAAATATACTACCCAAAACAATTTAAGGTTTATATTTTTAACGACATTTTAAAAAGTGTATAACGTAATTTCAATTGCCATGTTATGACTTACATTAACTGATATGGTCTAAAAATATCAATAAAAATATCATATAACCCTAAATTATTTTGAGCACTATACATTAAAAATTTATTTAATTTTTTTTTAGATTATCAGTCTCAAATCACCAACATGTCCAGTAGAGGATCCAGGGGGCCACTAAGGTCCAGACCACCCCTTTTCTAGTAGTTTTTTTTATTATTTTTTTTTTTTTATGACTGAAAGGATATGAAAATTAACACATTTGGACCCCTCCCTTTCAGAAATACTGCATCCGTGACTGAAGTCTGTTGGTGTAAAAGTAATGCCTACATGAAACATGAATAACTACAGCCAAACCACTCAAAGACAATATGAGATTCAGTTGCTAGATTGTAAAATACACTGTAAACTGACACTACAGTAAAATACAGACGTTTAGCAATAAATACAAGCAGTCAGACTGATTTAATAAACTAATCAATGGAGATATTATGAAGATCATATGACAACAATGATTTGCTTGGATAAATATATAGATAGTACTACCAGATCACAATTCCACAATAAATTCACCCTGTGTTCCTTTTGGCAAGACCTATGCAAGTAAATGCACGTGAAACATAATGAATGATTTAGCAGAGTTAATTCAGATATATCTAAACCTAAACAGACTGGGTCCAGCAGCAGAAGTCATCAAGTTCACTAGCCTTCCATTCTAGACAGTTTTTTGTTAACGATACCACCAGAGCATATTGAATTATCAATCATTGGCTATTGGATGTCAAACATTTGGTAATTTTGACATGTAGTCAATAGTGATCCAGCCACCGACAGGCTTTAAACCACAGTCTTAGCTTGAGAGTCTGGTGTCCTACCACTGGACCACTGAGGCTGACTCATTCTAGACATTGCAGTCTTTGTTTGGGCTGGTGATAAATTATCATTGTTATTTATAAAGTTAAACTATTACTATCTTGAAGGGCTAGCAATGTTTTCCATGATTTGCCCAACAAGGCTATCAGCCAATTAGAAATTTATTATTAATCACTTATTGGAAACAGTATCAATAACATGACCAATCAACAAGAAGATAACTTTTGTCTATGGATGGCAATGCCGGATACTTTCTCTAAAACATTTACAATTGGCAAACCAGCATCAAGATTACTTCAGTTGAAACGAATCTGTAATCAATTTACAAATTATCCACTGGAATTGACCAATCGGCAACAAGATTACTTCTGTTGATGGACGCACTAAACCAATCTGTAATCTATTGACAAATCATCCATTTTGGAATTGACCAATCAGCAACAAGATTACTACTGTTGACAGACGCATTATGTGAACCAATCAGCGAGTTGGACTATACCACCTGAGGAATGTTGTATTGTTGAAAGCAGAACTTGTCAATATGACAAAGCTGTTACACCCACATTATCACCTTCATGCTGCCACAAGTTAAATAAACAACATAAGAAAACAGTAAAAATCCTTATGTACAAACAAGGTGTCAACTAATTTGTGTAATCATCATAACAATGTGTGGACATATGAGTATCAACTTTGGACAAAACATATTTAGACCAAAGCTATCACGGGTTTGACAAGAGATGTAGACTACCAGCTATCACGTTTGTAAAATCAACTACAATGACTGAAGACCTACATGCAAGAACCTGGTAACGCATACTTCTTGACCTTTTTGGTACCGTTATACACAAGTGTGAAAAAAATTGCTTCCTGAAACTGTGGAGGAGGGGGGACTGAATATCCTACCTGTCCAAAAAGTGGGGGGACGTTGCATCCCTTGTCCAAAACATGGGGGATGTGTCCCCCCCATATTATATATAGACCCCCTGTGTAATTCAGTATATTTGTGCTAAGATCACATAGTGTTACTTTAATAAAATAAATAGAAATTATGGTAAAGATTATTATTTAGGCATTTTAATTTCAATGTTTTCGAAGCAAAAAGTAGGGAGATAATTATACAGGCATCCTCCCCACCCCCCGTCCATGGTTATACCTGGTAAACCATACTGGATTTATTAAAGTGAACACTACCTTCATGACACTCATATTAAAACAATACAAAAGTGCGTAATATATTTTTTCGATATCAGTTTAGTTGAAAGCAATAACCCAGCAAAGTAAATTGTTATAAAATTATATCGATATGTTTTCACTATTTGTCATAACCTGGTAACTCATCACAAAATCCTTATTTTATTAAAATGGCCGTGACGTGGGTTACCAGACTCTTGCATGCAGGTCTTTGATTTTAAGTAAACAGTCAAATCTTACTATCTAATGTTAATTACTATCTAATAATTTTACCATATTTCCGACTAATTTATAAAAATACAAATCCACAGAGAATATAAATATTCATCATGCTACAGTAAACATTTAATCTACCAATACGAATAAATTAATTTAAATAACTATATATAATGCCATTATAGTCCCATAATCATTCTTAAAAATAAAAATCTTAAATATAAATTGCATATTTTAAAAATATCGACATATAAAAATTATAGTCCTATATATTAAAACACTGGTAGTACAAATAGACTATTTTGCGATAAATGTGGGTTAAAACCAAACACGGCGCTGTAGAGTACATCTCTTGCCAGGCAGCGATGGTCCTCTGTCAGTTTATTTAATCTTCGCATTACCTACAGACTACTTGAGATTTGCCAATAGACATGTTCGTTGCTGGTCATTTGTACAAGTACACTGCAGCCCTGTTGCCAAGCAACCAGCCAAACACGTCAGCACAGTGGTCTCCCCAGTAGTCAGGAAAGGGATGGGGGGGGGGGATCGGCAGAGCAGGTTCCATTTAAAAGAAGGGATGGTTCCAAGATTTACATGGTACATGTACTTCGAAAATGTCTTTGTATATAATTATATTCAAGATGATGGCATGACATGATTTTGGATGGTGGACTAAATAAACAGATAGTGGATATAACTGTTGCTGCCAACGGATGGCAAGTAAGTCTTAAGAGATGGCAGACCTGCCATGGCTTATGACATGTAGTAACACACCTGCACATCAAATCCTTGGCTTAAGAATAAAGGGAGATAATTTGTTAAAAGATGACATTGAATAAGGCCTGTGAAAATTAGTCACCAATTAAAAGTCTGTACCATAGCCAGAAGCTGAAAACAGCTGAGGCAAATCCGAAGTGGGCCCCAATGCATGTCCAAAAAATCCAGATGAGGCAGTTGCCTCATCTGCCTCAATGCTAGCTACGGCACTGACAGTATTTTCTTTAGGTAATTTCCATAAATTTACCTGTCAAGATTGTAAAATGTGTTAACAATATTAATATCAATATTACATTAATTTGTATATTTTGGGTGTGTGATTTCCAGAATTTTTATACTTTCCATCCCCCTAAACTGAAATTCTGGGGTAAATTCTAAACAGAAAGAAAAACATGAATATGAGGAGCAAGGGAAGTTGTTTTATCTTGGTAATCAAGGTGAATAAAGTTCAGATGATCTTCAAGAACACAAACATGCAAAGACGTTTTGGCAATTTACTTGACAACACTGGGCGACATTGCTCAACCTCCCGAGAGACAAAATCAAACTATACAATGTATATATATTTATATATTGGGAAATACATGAATAAACAAACAGGTGACTAAACAAATACTTGTTATACACATCAGACACTTTCCTGTTCACACCTGTGTTTGAGTTGTTAATATCCAACATCTTTGTACCATCAACCATTTTAACCATTACTAAAATAGACTTTCCAATTAAAGTGGCAGTCCCTTATGTGTATTTTGTAACAATATTTGGTACACTGTATGCCACATCTGTCAATAAAAAACATCTTTGTATATTTAAATCAAAGGTATATGGTTCAGTTATATCTATGTGGTTCATAACTAAAATTTTTCACAAAACTTGCAAAGTCAAAAATGAGGACACACCCATAAAATACATATTTAATGTAATGTTGTTGATTGGGACACACTTTATAACAGCTTCTGTACAAATCATTTATACAAACAGTTGTTTTTGTTTTGTCCCCTAGGGGCTTTTGTAGTCACTGATAACAGTAAAACATTTTTCCTGAAAATGACATAACCTGGACTTAGTGAGTTACGTGAAAACAATCTTCCATTACGTTGGTGCGAGTGGCCTAATGAGTAACCAGTTGATTCCCACCCATGTAACCAGTTCATCACCATGTAACCAGTTGGTTGTCATGTAACAAATCGATTACCATGTAACAAATTAATTCACATGTAACAGACTGATTACCATTTAATTCACATATAATCAGTTGATACCAAATAATCTGTTTATTCACATGTAACCAGCTGTTTACCGAGTAACCAGTTAATTCACATGTTACCAGTAAGGCGTGGTGTATATTTATTTATTCATGTAGATCTGTTAGCGTATTTACAACATGGTGCTCAGCTAGATTCTAAACTAACTACGTATATACACACCTGACAATATAAGTACATGCTCGTTAAAACTAAATTTCACTTTAAAAATTACAACTTGTAAATACAGACAATTCAGATGTCTTAAAATACACAAAGTCATGTTAAAATACATATAAAAATGTGTGTAATACACACACACACATACACACTGTCCCTAGTTACGAGATATGTAACAAACTGTTCTTTTAAGTATAGCCAATTTTTTATTTTTCAGATTACAATTTGGTCAAAAACGGAATAAAAATTCCTGTTCGATTTTATTTAATTTGTTCCACTGAACACATTTATTTGCTGAATAGAAAAAATATGGAAAGTTTTATCTCAGAAAATTACACATTTTGTCAAGTAGTGTGTACCAAAGGACTTGGCTCTTGAAATTTGTGACGTGAATCAGCAGTGCTGTCACAAAAAGCTGATGCAAAAAAAAATGATCTGTGATGGCATTTTTATCATTATCTAGTATTTATGTTGTTATTATTTCAACTAAATTGCCATTGTAAGATGATATGAATTTCGAGGGCTGAAAACCTGTCTAATTAAAAACAAAAAAATGTTGACTAATCCAAATCCTGTAATCCACATGCAGATAGTCTGGAAATGAAACCAACCAAAAATTTTCAAAGTCAAAACAAGTCATAATTTTTTTTTTTTTCCGTCAGTGATTTGAGAATCTTGCTTCACAAATCAGTAATCCGAACAATGAACAATATTGGTTAAAGTGGATTTAAAGTGGATTTTGAACTATTACTGACCCCAGGTCAACCAGAAACACTAGATTTGATAGAATGGATATTCTAAACATAAGCGTATGAGAATGCAGGGTGGTGGGGGGGGCAATTGTCCACCCAAAACCTGGAGCAAGTTGGCATTTTCTTTTAAAATCCTTGAATTCGGGCAAAAATTGACCTGCCCTTCACAAAAATGGGATTTCGTATACCTATGATTCTAAACAAGTCATTGACAAAGTAAGTCATGTTTAAATTTTATAACCAAAAAGAGATTACAAAGTCCAGTAACTAGAGTCAGCGAGTTTAAAATACAGATAAAGAATTTGTGTTGCATACACAGTCAAGTTAAAATATAAACAATGCATCTCAGACATAAACAGAAACACTGTTTGTTTGCCCTCAATCCCACGTATATCATCATTAGCTAGCTAGACATTTAAACAAAATTCTTTAATACGTACTGACCTGGAAAAAAACTATCCAAAACTGTTTTAAAATTCTCATAAAATCTCAAATATAATTCTTTAGCATGAAACAAGTTTGAAAAGTTGCCAAGCCATTTTGCAAAATGGTTCACACTTGACTAAGTGTCAAAATAACCAAATGTTTGACATGCAATAGCCAATGATTAACAAATCAATGTGCTCTAGCAGCATCATCAAATCAAAAATATATATATACAAAAAACATGGATTTTCTTATACTAGTTGTGATCCAATGGATGGAATGAAAAAAATAAATGACGGTTAATTTGATGACCCATCACACCTCCACCTGACGCTCTACTTGATGAGCTATATCACACTTAAAAGTTCTGACATTATTAGTCTGATGACATCATACACGTACAAGACAAAATGTTTTATAAGCATGAGTCCTGGTGGCCAATCACAAACCTTCAACTAAGTTGTGGGAATAGGCCAATCACTCGACAGCTGATTTTTATATCAACCAATCATCTAGAGTTCTAAATGGCAAATGAAATGTTGGAGAAGAAATAGGGCTGATTAGATTGGGTCAGTTGATGGAAGACAACCAAACAATATTTTTGTTTAGGTCTCAAAACACAATACAGACAAACAATTTGTGTTGTATTAATAAACAATAACAAAGGGAAAATAATAACGATACTCGAAGACAGTTGATCTGTATGGAAATCACAAATAGCTTCTTTGTTCTTGAGGGATGGTTGAAGACAACACGTCCTAAGTGCTAACTATAAGATTCTAGATGAAATCTCAAATTTATTTCCTTCACAAATAAAATATGTCAAAACAATCGTTAAAATTCCAACAAATTTACATAGTTTAAAATATCACATGTCTGAAACAAGTTAATATTGTATCCAATGGAGAAGGTTTTCAAGTTAACACAAAGCTAGGATTTCTATGGTGGACAACACAACTAACATCCTAATAGTGTTAGTCCTACTGTGTTAGTCCTACTCTGATCATACACATATTGTTATGTGCTATATAAACAACATACCCATTGCTGTTAACATAAATAAAACCCCATTTGCGTATAACAACCATATAGTGATAAAACACATATTGGGCCTGCCATTTGACAACAATAACATGGAAAAAATTCAATTAAAATATGTAATTAAAATGCATAAATATAGTTTACAACCATGCAATATGGATAAAAGATCAACAACTTCATACATGTATATTGCTTTTCATTGTAAATTTCTCAAAAAAAACGCACATTTCCCAACAAATAAGATATTACAAGTTAATGGTCGTTTTTCTCAATCAGTTCATGTCATGAACTATAAAGAGATGACATTTTTTACATTTTTACATTTACTAGTCAACAGTGTGTAAAATCTGCATTCAGGAAATCGAACAATAAAGTTGTTAAAATGACAATATAACAAATAAAACATAAAAATTAATGTGGTTTCGTAATAATGTAAGTACATGAAAAGGAAAAAAAACATGAAAAAATAAGATTTCGGTTTAAAATTTGTCATGAACGGAAGAATAAAAAGATAAAAAATTAACAAAACATGATGTCTATGTACATGCAACCTAATGGTGAGGTACGTACATGTCAATATATTTATACATACAATGTGGTTGGCATTAATAACATATATGTATATATTTATCTCTACTCTAAAACAATACACAAAACCATGGACGATTTCGTTTTGAAAATTTGCAATTTCAAAATTGGGCTCAAGCACTAAATGCCCCAAATAGTTGGTTTTCAAATGGAAATATAGGTATACACACAGACAAGTACATATATACATGACCAACAGACACTTGACAAAAACTAAAATCAGACAGAAAGCCCAAGGAATGGCAATCTCCGTTGTGAGACCCAAGGGTGCATATCCATGATAACGCCCCTGCAGGTGGTCCATCTCAAATCAGAAATTCCGACCAGTGAGAATAGATCCGCCAAAACTCTGCTGCAAAACAGAATGGAACATGCTGGTTAAATACATATTGGACTAATCTGGAAAACTGATTAAAAATATACTGGACTAATCTGGAATAAGATTCTACTGTTTTTATGTTGTTTGTTTAACTTTAATGAAGTCAATAAGCAGCTAAATCAATATATGAAAGGTCATAAATGACTGGTTATTTTATAATGTATTTTAACTAATGAAATGTCACTCGGACTTTATTCTTAATGAGATGTGCTCAGATCGAAAAGGAACGTGATTAATATTAGATATTGTGACCTGGATAGATGTAAGTTAACTTGTTATTTCTGCAGTATGGCTTCAGGAATTTATCCAGGCTTTATATGGTACCAAACATCGGTCGCTTCCTAAAGGCAAATGGCACAGAAAATTCCAAATTTCTGGATAATAAATTCCCAAATAGGTTAATAAATATAATATTACAGTTAAATAAATTAAGGTGTGAAAAAAACTTCTCAATTATGACTAAAATTGTGCTAATTTTCCTAATCCCTTCAGCCATAGGACCCTGGTGAAAAATCCTGGATAAATCCCTGGTATTTGAGGGCATTCAAGATTATTCTGGTCTTTGAGGGCATTCAAGATTATTCTCAAGCTAAAGATTCATAACATTATTTGTAACAGAAAACATTTCTGGCTAAAATATTTAACATGCAGTAGAATATTATGCAAATAACAAGAATATGCTATTATCAGGAACACAATTAAGTGGAGTCAACTGAATTCATATGCAAACAATGGTAGCCTTTCACAAGTTTTTTGTGCCTAGATGACACAGACAACAAATATACTAAAATACTGATAGGTATTACAGATTGAAAATAAATCTTTATATTAACAATCCGGATTGACATAATTATAAATTTAAAAGACTACATTAATGAAAAATTACAAGCTGACTGAAACAACTAAATATTAACAGAGAATATTTTGTTATAAAATGTTTGATTAACAACAGTTGCTAACCAGTGCATTTTGAACTTATTGATTAACAGTTGCTCATTTCATTTTTAGAATTATGGAGCAATCTGTTAATTTTGCATAGAGATTTTTGACATAATACTGAATAAAATGTTCTCAAATTAATAGACATGATCGTAATTACAAAGGAAAAACAGTTTTATATCAAAAATTCTTACAGATATTACACTTCTATTTAAATATTATATCAATAATGCTTATGGATATTATAAATTTAAATAAACTCATGCATATTAATGACTCAAATTTAAAAACAAAGCATATATCACCTAGGTTATTTAATGATAAAATCAGTACACGGTCCTGTAACTCAAAGGATACAAGACTCACAGTTGACATAAGAGTATGGATTTATTACTGAGTATTGTTAGTCTTAAGTGTTCTTTAAGTTATTGGGTCTTAATTTGTGAGAGACCATGCAGTCAGCACATGCAACTAGCTAAATAAACAGCCCTCTAGACAATAGTCTATGATGTAATGAACCTTATAGAAAGGAAGGGTGAGTTGTATGTATAATCTATATGTTACTAACACTAGTAAATTCAGGGTTCGAAATAAGTTGGAAATTGTTGCTCAGGTTAAAGTTGGGATCTAAAAACAGTTCTTGAAAAAAATTCTCATGTGAGGAGTCAATTATTATCAGTTGTGTTTTATTCAAATATAAAAAAGATACACAGAAGTATCTATGTTTACTTTTTATGCTGGTGGTGGGTAAACAAATATTAAACAAATAAATAAAACCTCTTCCATGATGTATAAGACATTGAAAACATGCCAAATGTTGAACATTAATTCAGCAAGTATGCCAAATAACAGTCATAGATGATTACGATTGAAGACAAAGTTAAAAGGGGCAATGATACTGATAATTTTTCTACTGAGGTATTTAACAGTAAAAATTATGACTATTTTGGACGTGATGAATTTGTAGTAACCTTGACCCCTATTTTGTGCTTATTTCGATGCCTGATTACTATGTAACAAAATATACTAGTAGTTTAATGTGGTAGCTACACATATATCTAGGATATGACAAACTGTAGTAGGATATACTAGTAGGATATTATCTAGGACAGCGTAGGGCTAATACCTTGCATGTGGACGTCATCTCAATGGTAACCGTTTTGGAAGCTGGTTGCTATCAGCTGGGGACCCTGTGGGACAACAACCAAGGGACGAAATGCAGAAACAGTTACACAAAGCTAGCGTTTGTAAATATTGTACTCAATCCATCAAATTAACACTACATACAAGCAAATATACACACAAATATGGGTCAGTGCAACAATGCTGGCATATAACATATAGTGTTTTCTCTTGCCTCTATAGTCTAGTGCCATCTTTCCCGATCTACGCCATGTTGCCCTGAGATTAAATATGCCTTTTTTTTAAGTAATTATTTTCCGAATGGGCTTTTTGTAATAGTCAGAAAATTGAATTTTGATTTTAATTAGAAGACCATAATCTGAACATTTTATAAAGGGCAATCCGACACGTATGTTGAAGCATGACAGTCTATAGCCAATTTCTTAAAAACATTATTAAACTTAGTTTTATTCTAATAAAATTATTATTGTCTTATTTTTATAGTAAACAAAGTGCCCTGAAAATCATAAAAATGTCCCCAAGATGTCTACCACGCCTTTCCAAATTTCTAGGGAAAACACTATGATAAATAGTGTCATAGAAGATATAATGTGTCACATAACATATATTGTGTCACATGTCTTCATGATATAAATTCAGGCTTATGTTCATGACCAAATACAGAGTAACTAGCTAGACTAGTTTCTGCACTTCATATTAAACACAATGATAATGTTTGAAACCAGTCAAATTGCTACATAGCACTGTTGAAGGCTACACAGGTAGCCTGTCCTGAATGTAAGGTTGATATATCTTTTGACTTTAAAGCTTATTTTCTCAATATATAATTTTTTAACATACCACATTCTTGCATTGACCCAGCGAAATAATACCATATTTAGTGCAACTTTATTTTTAATGTTTTTAACTTGATCATTTCAAATAGTGTGTATATCTATTTCAAGTTTATTAGAAAATATATTAAAAAAGATATTTAAAAGTCAATTCATCAATTAATAAAACAATATGGTTATTATTGTCTGAATTACCTTTTTTCTTCTGAAAAGTATCAATGTATGCAAATAATGTGCAATCTATAAAATCACCACCAGAACACTACCAATAACCACACTGCACCCAAGCTACTTATAAAAAGCAAAAATTGCAAATACCTAATGAAAATAGATAAAACCGAATGCAGTAAACCATGAAATTAAAATTATTAGTGTATTCAAACAATAAATACTTGAAAGTTTTACTTTAAAAAAACAAATGATAAAGTGGAAATAAAATTTTAAAGTTAAAAATATTCTTTAAATAAAAATACTCACTCATGAATAGATTTCATGTGTAATTTGAAGTTTTAAAGATAAAAATATTCTCTAAATAAAAATACTAATTCATGAATAACAATAAGTGTAATTTCATGATTTCCTGTACATGTGCATCAGGTTTTTTTCAAGTAACACAAAAATATACATATAAAACCTCACACAGTAAATATCAGAAACGATTTCAATATTAGTTTTAACTATGTGTCCGTTAGGCCGTACTAATTTTATTTTTCAGATTAGGGATACACCTACATGTATGTGGATTTTGGTTTAAAGGAAATAAAAATAAATTCAATTTTTGTTTGCTATTTTTATTTAAATTTTCCTACCGACCATGTTAGATTCAAAATTATTTACAAAATAAAATAAATACCTTTTATAAGCCTTGTTAATTTACCGATTTTGAAATATTTTGTCAAGAAGGCCTATTCAGTTCTAAAAGGCTTTATATACATATAAAAATAATGTAAATTATAATTATATTTAATTGATTTTTTTTTATAATGTTTTCTCTAAGCCAAGCCAAGCAGCTGAAGTCTGGAAATGAAACCAGTCTATGATTTGCTAGAATACAAGTTACAATAAATTTTATTTTTATTCCATCCTTTGGTTTAAGAATCTTTTAAAATCCGTAATACGAAAAATAAAAATGTGGTGCCTTTACTACTATTTAAAGTGCTTAATAGATTAATAATGTGTTATATTGGAAATTCAAATATTTATGTTTTGTTCATATGTATTCATGAGAAGAAAACACATCAACAGTTGATATAATCTGGCTGAAGACTGTGCACTGTGAGCAGCCATTTTGGATAAATACTATGAGCAGCCATCTTGAATTATAAATATATAACATTTATTGTATATATACATGTATATATATATTACTAAGACATATATTACTGAAACAAAACAAAATATGATATTATATCACCTGAAGTATTATGATCTTAAAGCATTAAGTGTAAGTAATAACAGACAAATTAACTGTTAATCACTTAAATCCCCAAAAACTATATTCTGAACAATATATTGCAACTTGTTGAAAGATGCTTTTAAAAGATTCCATGCCAGAAATCAGAAAGAGTAACCTATGTGGCAGTAGTGTTTTATTTTGCAGACGATATGTTACAAATACCATGAGACCGACACCTCTGCTGATTAACCAATGTGCTGAATGTCATTTAAAAAAAGAATACTTTATTTTTATTTTTTACTTATCAAGTGGAACGTAATTGTTTATACTATGATGTTAGATTTTAACTGAATTTCCAATATTACCACATTAAAAACAGTTTGTCTTAGCGATCAACAAGCATTTTAAACTACTAGCCAAATTTTCAAAACTAACAGCAAACCTTAAGAAAATAAAAACATTCTAAAGGAGTGAACACTTACCCGACTGACAGCAAACGCCGATGGTTGAGGGCTCGTAGCCTGAACGTAGCTGAGAGCCTCCTGCCCTGAGTAGATATCAAGAGGGCCTGGGCTGTTTGCAGGTGGGAAACCGCGGCCCCCGTTTGGTGAAGTTACTGTAGGGAATGCTGCTGGACCAAAGTTGTTAATCATGGCCGCTGCAGCAGCTGAAAAAAAAAAAAAAATCCTGGAATCCTCACAAAGTAGCTAGATGAGTTCCTATTAATTTTACTCAAATACTCACAGGAATACTCACAATGCAGCTAGATGAGCTCCTATTAAATTTACTCAAATACTCACAGGAATACTCACAAAGTAGCTAGATGAGTTCCTATTAAATTTACACAAATACTCACAGGAATACTCACAATGCAGCTAGATGAGTTCCTATTAAATTTACTCAAATACTCACAGGAATACTCACAATGCAGCTAGATGAGTACCTATTTATTTTAATCTGGTACTCTCAGGAATACTCACAATGCAGCTAGACAAGTACCTATTTATTTTAATCTGGTAATCACAGGAATACTCACAATGCAGCTAGATGAGTACCAATTTATTTTAATCTGGTACTCTCAGGAATACTCACAATGCAGCTAGACGAGTACCTATTTATTTTAATCTGGTACTCACAGGAATACTCACAATGCAGCTAGATGAGTACCTATTTATTTTAATCTGGTACTCACAACACAGTCAGATGAGCACCAGACTATTCATTTTAGTCCAGGAGTGAGCAGTTTCAAAAAGCCATAATGCATTTTAATGTGGCAATGATCAAATATCAATGTATTTCTGGTAAAATATCTATAGGGAACTTTAAATAACAAACCCCTAATAGCTGATGTTTATTTTTAGTGCTAGAGGCTCGTTAACAAACAAACTTTGAACAACAAAGAATTACGTTTGTATAAAATAAATAAACAAAATGTATATCAAGATTACTATATTATGAATCACTGGTGTAGTCAAAGGGGGACATAGAATTCATAACCCCTCCCCCAAATGTGCTGTTACTACTGTTTTGGTGCAGTTGTCTCCCCTCTCTATATAAATACTATTATATGATATGACCAGAAAACAGGTAATATGAATAGAACTTGCTAAACTCCGACTCACCAGACAGGTCCAAGTGGTTCTGTTGTATTTCCATGGGCGAGTTCAACGACACTGAAAACAAAACACACACTGTTAGCATTGTAAACTCCTTTATAAGGGGTTCGTCTTCTTATCAAAAGTTTCCTATGTATGTAAATTTTCATATTTTACCCTCCCTACAAAATAACAGGCATAAACTGGAATATTTTATAAACATTTCAATCAGCATTTTATGATTAATTTAATTTATGCACAGAACTTGACCTCTCTACCCTTGCCTATAATGTGTACAGTGGGAAAATGTTGATAACTGTAAATGATTCCTTAAGCACCATTGCTGCCATAGCCAGAGTACTGATATTCACAGGATATATTCAACTGATTCACAGGATATCTTCAACTGTGATTCACAGAATATATTCAACTGATTCACAGGATATCTTCAACTGTTATTCACAGAATATCTTCAAAACTGTGATTCACAGGATATCTTCAAAACTGTGATTCACAGGATATCTTCAACTCTGATTCACAGGATATCTTCAACTCTGATTCACAGGATATCTTCAACTCTGTGATTCACAGGATATCTTCAACTCTGTGATTCACAGGATATCTTCAACTGTGATTCACAGGATATCTTCTACTGTAATTCACAGGATATCTTCAACTGTGATTCACAGGATATATTCAACTCTGATTCACAGGATATCTTCAACTCTGATTCACAGGATATCTTAAACTCTCTCATGCCATAGTCTTATGGTGTGGAGTGATAATTTAAAAGTAATTACTTATTGCAATAAGAATAAGTTGTTCAAATGATTTATGATTTTTTTTTTAAAAGACATCCATAGAAACCTGAGATTACTTATTACTAAATGTTCCAGCCTGTGAGGTGGCTTTGTGGTAAATGTTCTAGTCTGTGATATGGCTTAATGGTAATGTTCCAGCCTGTGAAATGGCTTAGTGATAAATCTTCCAGCATGTGAGATGGCTTAGTGATACATTTTCCCATTTTTAAGATGACTCAGTACTAAATGTTCCAGCCTGTGAGATGGCTTAGTGATAAATGTTCCACCCTGTGAGATGGCTTAGTGATAAATGGTCCAGCATGTGAGATGGTTTAGTGATAAATGGTCCAGCATGTGAGATGGCTTAGTGATAAATGTTTCAACATGTGAGATGGCTCCATACTAAATGTTCCAGCCTGTGAGATTGCTTAATAGTAAAGGTACCAGCTTATACAATGGTTTAGTAGTGAAAGTGTCGGTGTTATAACTCACCATGTACACATGCCAATTTGAGAGATGGATCAGTAGTTAGGATGAACAGTACAGTACATACCACATCTTTGATAAACCTGTTGTGGACCACTGGTTGGTGCAAATGGCATACATTGAGGTTGACTGAGGTTTGATCCCAGTACCTAACAGCGGTGAGACCGATAGATTAACCACTGCACCACCGGAGCCAGTATTGACATGTGAATGTGTATTGTCTGTTGATTGAAATGTGAATGTATATAGTTTGTAGACAATTTTTTTTAATATATAATTACAATTTGTTATTTGGACTATAGAATATATTTTTTGAATATTGTACATATATTAATGTAAATATCCATGCTGAATGAGACTTGTGGGGTAAGTGCAGGCGTGGATGCAGGATTTCTAAAAGGGGGGGTCCAAATGTGGATTTCCGAAAAAGGGGGCATCCAAAAGTGATGAGTGAACAGAAATGGGTTAAAAATGGTTAATTTTCACGTCCTTCCACACAGAAAGGTTAAAAAAATAATTAATCATTAAAATGGGTATGGAGGGACATCCTGACCCCCCCTCCCTAGATCCGCTACTGAAGGGGCTGTCAAAATAAAGGAATTCTGCTCTGGTTATATAATGTTTCTCTCTTTATTATAAACAGATATTTATATTATAAATTTATTCTTATGTTGTATAGTTTTGTAATGTTTAATTCATATTTGTTAGGAAAATGTCAATAAAGTTTAGTTCTCTGAATAATGGGATGTATATTTTGTCTGTTGACTGTCTGTGAATTAAGACAGCATTGTCAGTGTATTTTGACAATAATTCATATTTTGGTGGATTGTCCTCACCTTTAGCCGGTTACAGATGGTGTATTTGTTAAAGAGGGCATTTTGATTCCACCAACAGCTTATTAAGTTTTTAAAAGAAACTAATTTTTATAATAAATGTTTTACAACAGTGATCATCCTCACAATGTCAGGGGTCACACCGGTCACTCCGAGTCCGTTTGGACCCCTGACCAATATAGCTCATAAAAATCTGGGCTGGGAAAACATATTTTGATTAGAAGCGTCGTATCATGATAAGACTGAAAGCATCCAATCACAATTCGGCTGTAAATGCATCGGCCTTCACCTTATTGATGTAAATAATGGATCACGGAAGATAGGTCAAAAATGAACGGTAGTATAGCGGTTATCAGTTTGGAAATACGTCAGTTTCAAAGGTAATACCAAATGAAAGGTAATGCAAAATAATGACAGTTGCCGTCTTGGTAAGGAATTGTTACCAAAGAAGAACAGGCGCTTTATATTCAACGACAGTTTCAGTGTGAAAAAGCAACTTCATGAAGTGTTGGCTTGGGAAATTTTCCACAAAAATATGACAGTTGCAGATCTAGCTTATAAAACGAGCGATCTGATTGGATAATATTTTTAAGTATGATATCATCAAAA